>BRDA01009861.1:36039-46980 GCA_036984385.1 Crenuchus spilurus
TCTGGGGAGAGGGAGGATTGGGTATCCCTGCTCAGACTGCTACCTCCGCGACCCAGCCCCGGATAAAGCGGTTGATAATGGATAGATGGATGGATTAAAGTATACTGTATATTGGCCGGCTGACACGGATTAATCAGTTTTACATGTATTCTTATGGGGAAAATTCATCCAGCTAATGAGCAAACCAGCTAATGAGCTCAGCTCCTGCACGGATTAAACTCGTACCACTGTATATGGTGGTATAAATGCAAATACAGGTGAATCTAAAAAATTAGAATATCATTGAAAAGTTAATATTTGTCAGTAATTCAATTCATACAGTGAAACTCATATATTATATAGATTCATTACACACAGAGTGTTTATTTCAAGTGTTTATTTTAATGTTGATGATTATGAATGATATAAAAATCCCAAAGTCAGTATCTCAAATAAACATTAGAATATTTTATAAGACCAATTCAAAAAGTGATGTTTAATACATAAATGTTGTTCTACTGAAAAGTCTGTACAGTTTATACACTCAGTACTTGTTCGAGACTCTTTTTGCATTAAGGGAGAGGTTTTTTTTAAGACCTTCCCCTCACAGCCTCATCCCTGTCTCAGTCTTGTTTCCATGTGCTCTTTGTTTACATTCTGATGTTTCCCACACTGCATCCTCCTCCTCCCTTCGTGACAGAGATGTAATTATAATAATTTTAAAGCTGACATTCTAACAAACCATAAAGACTGAAGGGGCATCTAGATGTCACTCAAATGGGTAAGAATGGTCAACATTCATTTTAAAAGTGCCTCACCAAGATGAGCAAACTTCAAACATTATTATACAAAATGGAATATAATTTATTTTAAATAAAAAAATGATAGAATAAAGAAATTGGTCAGAAAATAACCAACTAGTGTTTAAAATCATTGAATAATAGGTTTTTGCAAGGCTTTTAAAAAGTTTTAGTGTGATTGTAAAATTATTTAAAATACTTACTTATTTAGCTACATTTTAATTGAACATTTCCTAAACGACAAGTTTAACACGAATTGCCTATGATAATATTCGCTAACTGCTAACTAGTTAGTGATGGCTACCAAATGTTAGCTCAGATAAGTGTCGGCTCCGCTTCTAAAACATTTCCTAGAACGAACAGAAGATCTGTACTTATGAAATATCTATACATTTAACAAAAAACATGTAAAAATACAGTGACGTGTTTGTGTACTTACAAAAGTGTTTCGCAGGTGTTAGCATTGCTGTCAGCTGGGAGCTAATGACTTTAGGTCAGTAGTCTGAGACAGAAAACTTCAACATGTCTGTGCACTCCCAGTTAAATGGTTAAATGGGCGTAACCCCATCAGAGGGGGCGGAGTTTGAGCAGTAGCGCTTGTTACTCCCTTATCCGTTCACAATGGCCAATTTGTACCGCACATGCTCATAAGAACGTCATTTCCAGAAAAAGTTTTACAAATTGAATTGAATCAGAGTCGTTTTGGTGAAGGATGAAAACTTTTGCACTTTATTGTGTTATTAAATTTATGGTTCATTGTTTGTTAAAAAGAAATAATTTAAATTTTTCGCACTTTGCAGGATTACTTAATAAAGGGTGAATTTACAAAGACTTTTTTAGTATAATAATAATAATGCTAACAAAAATATCTGTGATTGGACACTCTAGATTTTAGGCTGGTGTCAGGTTGTATAGGGCGCTTTAGGTCAGACATCGGGATGGAGATTTTTGGGGACCTGGCAACCCTGCTGTTGTTTAACGCACATCTGCTCCCCACCGTCTATGTAAATCAATACTTCAGTAAGTAATCCTGCAAAGTGTGAAAACTGTAAATGATATTTTTTTAACAAACAATGAACCGTAAATTTAATAAAAAGATAAAGTGCAAAAGTTTTCATCCTTCACCAAAATGACTCTGATTCAATGCAATTCAAGAAACCTTATCCAGAAATGACATATTATGCGCATGCATGGTACAAATCGGGCAGGGTGAACGGATCGGGTATTGACAGCGCTGCCTCAATTTCCCTATCCATGATTTTCCTGAAAATCCAATGGGGGTTGCCATGACACCTGACTATTTCAGTATGGCAATTTTTTTTTCAAGATTGTAAACCTCCACAAGGCTGGACAGGGTTACGGGGCAATTGCTTGAAGCTGTATTTTCTGCAGCTGCTCAAAGCCAGTGATGTCATCTGGGCTGAGCTTGGCTGCAACGGTGTTGTTGTTCCTTCTTGAGCTGAGCTGTTGAAGCAATGTTCGGCAGTGCTGAGCTGGGATTTTGGAGCTCACATGTGCTTTTAAAGAGAGGCTTAGAGTCCCGCCTTCAGGATTCCGGTTGACTCTGATTGGTTGTCTTCTGCATTCCATGGGCATTTCATATCGCACCATGTGGGGGTGAGTGCGTCGGACTCTAGCCTTTTGAATTGATATAACCCTTTATGTATAAAACCCATTGTACATAGAAGTTTAATCTTGAGGAAATTAGTTGCTTAGCAGAGTGTCATGCTGGCAATGTAGAGTGGGCAGATTAATACTTGCCTAGGGATATTAATACACAACCAATTTCTTGATAAATAGAAACAAGGTAACATTTAACTTGTAATACACCTCGAGGCTTGGTCGTATACAATATCATCAAAGTAACCCATCTTCTTGATTATGGTATCAGTTGATGAAAAAGAAGTTACATTTACTTGTTGACATACATATGTTATTAGCAACAAATGTGAAAGTATTAATTTGTTACCATGTTACTAATTAATAAAGACAAAAACATTTTACATACATTGGTTAAGTGGTGCATATGAGTACTGTGGATTTATAAGCATCAGACAGCGGTGACAAATCATATTACATAAATACACAAACTCATTACAGAAAACTGACTTTCTCTGAGTGTGAAGTTGAATTGTTGGGACCTCAGCCATCCCCAAAAGGGGACGCTGCTAGTCCATATATAACATATATGGTTCTTATACAGTACCTGAGAGAAATTCCATTCGTTCACATTTTTTAATTGAAAGCTGTTAACCTAATCAAATAAGATATCAATTTAAACCTCTTTTAAAATTACATTATTTGAGGTAGGTAGTTTTCAGATTTATATTGTATAAAAGAAGTTTTAGGAAATGCTTCATGGGTTTCTTTAGAATCCCCTTTGGTCTATTCTGTGGAGCGTCGTAAATTCTTGACTCTCAGCCTGGCTCTGCTGGGGGCATTGAGAAACTGTTAGCCCCAGAAGGCCTTTTGATCCCAGTGTTAATTTAACTCTAATATTGTTGATTTAACACTGGCAGATTTACTGTGTATGCAAAAGGGACTACCTGAGGGGAGTCTGAGAGTTGCCTTGTCTGATCCGAGGTGCTGTGAGGGGTAAGCTTTGGAGTCAGTTCAAAGGCCATTTCAGGTTATCTGGTGTGAGGGAAGAGATCTCTTCTTTAGATAGGGGGAAATCTGGAGCCTAGCTCAGTGGGAGTCATACATTTCCATGAAGGGAGAGAGGGTTAATTATTTGATTTCCCCAATAGTCCATCAAATAATTTATTTACCGTCTTTCCCTGCAAAGGATAGATTTGGAAAGAGGAATTTCAATTTATTGACAATTAGTTCAGTAATGGGTGATGGACTGAAGATAACTACTTCTGTCCTTTTATCATTAAGCTGATGGAAGTTACTAGATAGACAGTGTCAAACCTCCTTTATACATACAGAGACCTTATGGAAGGAGTGGTTGCCCCCTGGTTTGAGTGGGAGGTACAACTGGGTGTCATCTGCATAACAATGGTAAGTAATTCCAAAATTATGAAAGATTTTACTTAGAGGTGTCAGATAAAGTGAGAAAAGGATGGGGCCCAGAACAGAGCCTTGAGGTAAACCATAGCTTAATGAGCTGGAGAGGATGTATATTTGCCCATATGAACTACAAATGAGCAGTCTTTTAAATATGACACAAACCAGCCTAACGTATTCCCCTGAATCACAGCAGTGGTTTGAAGACGCTGTAAAAGAATACTATGATCAATAATACCAATTGCAGCAGTTAGGTCCAGCATAAGTAAAATGACACAATGGCTGGAATCGAGAGAAATTAATCAATCATTTGTCATTTTAAGTAGTGCTGACTCAGTACTATGATGGGCCCTAAAACCTGATTGGTACTTATCTAAAATGTTGTTGTTAGCTAATTCTGGTACCAGCTGGGAATAGACAACCTTTTCTAGAATTTTTTTAAAGGAATGGCAGTTTAGAAATTGGCCTATAGTTAAATAGCAGAAGAAGATCTAAATTAGGTCTCATTTTATAAGTGGATAAACCACAGAGTGCTTAAAACATACAGAGACAAACCCATCATTAAGTCTACTGTTAACTATTAACTATTAGTTGCTAGCAATGCTGAGAAAACACAAGCAATTTAACTTTCTAGCTGAATTAATTTTAGCTAAACTTATTTAGAGACTTGATATATGAAAAAATCATTGAAATACAGAATAGTACAGTATACTCTTAAATCCATGTAAATAAACCTGTTTGGCCGTAGCTTTGTAGCTAAAAGCTAAAGAAACACAAGGCTTTCACAGCTTGTCATTTTGGAACACTAACATCCACCTTGGTTCTGAAAGGTGCAGCAACAGGCAGCTTAAGCAAGCAGTCATTTACACTTCAGATACACAAATGTCAGAGTTAAAACAATGAAAAGTGTCATAACATGTCCTATTGAATACAATGTCATATTCCATAAACACATTTCACAACATCATCCTCCACAGAGTGTGTGTGTGTGTGAGAGAGAGAGAGAGAGAGAGAGAGAGAGAGAGAGAGAGAGAGAGAAAGAGGGGGGGGGGTGACAAGTGCAAGGTATAAAATCACAGACACTGTATTACATAACCTCACTTGTTTTCAATACATTCTCTCTGTGTGTCTCCGTCACTGCTCTGTCATGGCGTTTTGGACATTATTTGAGAGTTTTGATCTGACAAATCTGCTGCTCTTTCTTGTTGTGTTCTTGTTATTCCTGGACTACATAAAGAACAAAGACCCACTGAACTATCCACCTGGACCCTTGGCTGTACCGTTCATAGGACACATCTTTCAAATGGACTCCAAACAGCCGCATATTAACTTGACCAAGGTGAGCAAACATAATTCCAGGAATGTTGTTGTTACTGGACATTGAGTCATTTGTCATTGACAGATTTCAACCTGGTGTGTTCTGAAAACTATTTGTAGTCACAATTTGTGAAACTGTTCCAGTTGGTTTATAATTAACTTTTCTAGGCTGTAATACTAAAGTGCAGCATGTGCAATGTAGTCAGGTCTATCTGAAAATATTATATCAGGTCATTGTTTTATTCAGTTCAAATTTGACTTCAGCAGTGTTTATACAAAGCTCTATTTCTAAAACAAAGAAACACCCCAAATAAAAAAGTCAAAGGCAATGGTTAGAAGAGGTCCCTGAGATGCTGGTCCCTGTGGAACTGGGAAGAGCCAAGCTAAGTGGAGCCTGTCTTCCTCTACGCAACACTGAACTAAAATTGAAGTTTACTGCCAGTGTCTTGTTATACTCATTATAATGAGAGATTATGTTCACATTAGGAAGCTTAGTGTTTGTTAGGATTGTTGGCTTCATAGCTACAGTTCCTAATCATCTGGAGTCTGAGAGTATTTAAGACACTCTGATATAGTCTGACATGCCCTGACTTTTTACAAATTACACCCATCTAAAATTATTTTTATCCAAAGTGTTACACAGACTTCTGTTCAGCACAAACTCAGCAACAGCAGTGTCAAAACAGTAAGAGTGTCATAAATCTATATTTTGATTAAATCTGCTCTAAATGTAGAGTTTCCAAAAACCTATTTTCAGATGTGCTGATATATTGTGAAAAAACACTCTAAATATTTGTAGCCAAGAATTTTGAGCTCTGAACTGATTTAATAGAGGTCTCTGCTTCACAATAGTTATTACAGTATTGAGAAATTGTATGTGGTTTCATTTCTAAAGCTTAACAAATGTGAGGTGACACTCTGTTTTCACTCAGCCACTAACCCTACATTGAATATTGATTAAATAGGTGTGAACACTCAGGTGAGAGGTCTATAAAGAAGCAAACTCAGACTCCAGACATGTCTTGGCTGATCAATCTGTTGGAAAGTGAAAAAAATGTGTGAATAGTCATTCAGCCTGATACCTTTACCTTTCTAATCAAGTTGGGGTTTGGAAAGCTACTATTACTTCAGTCATTATTTCACCAAAGTATTTTTGTGTTTGTGTGGGGTGTGGGTGGGGATGGGCAGTATTCACCTCTTGTTTCAGCTGCTCTAACACACTCATAGTGATGGTGAATTGAGCTGGCAGTTCATGTGAGAGTAAAGCGACAACTGCTCCACCATCTCAGATTACTAAACTCTAAACGTCTGTGAACTTCACCTTTATCTGACCTGAAAGGGAACCTGACTGAACATGTTTTCAGCATTGACAGGTATTGTGTTTGAATCAGGAAGATTATAGTACAGGTGGGGGGATATTAAAAACGCAATGTTTTTGCTTATACATTATGACTAAGCACATGATAGAATATACACAGTCATATCAAAATATGATCATCCCTGGTTTGGGGTGATAAGGTTTGTTGCACATATGAATAGGCGAGCACACCAAATAATTATCATGGACACACGATGCAATGTGAGTGATGTCCTAAAGGGCATGATAATAGGGTACCTGCACAATAAGAAAATTAAGAACAAATTTGTACTTAAGAGAGTACAAAGGTTGTCGCTTGGGCTCTTCCTTATTGAGGGACAACAAAGTACCTTTCCATTGTTGTACCCATGGTTTTTGTATCAGTTAAGGTACCATTCTGTACCCAAAGAGGCAAAAATGTACTTTATGAAAAGTGTTCCTTTGAGTAGAAGACAGTACTTATTTCGTACCTTTGTTTTTTAGTGTGGTGAAGGGTAGCAGCATCTCAGAAACCACTGACTTTGTAAGATATCAGGGCAAGGCCACATACAACTAATGGTGCTTTGCAATCAATGCATTTTTAACTGTAATCAAGTATTTAAGATGAAAATGAAGCAAACCATTGTCAGAGGGGATTTACCCCAAACATCATAACCTAAAGCTTTTGTTTATCTCCCCAATTTTCATCTCCATAGCTGGGCAAGAAATTCAACAATGTCTTTAGCCTGCGATTTGGGAGAAATAAGACAGTCATTGTCACTGGCTACAAAATGGTAAAGGAGGCTCTGGTGAACCAGGCTGAGAACTTTGTGGATAGGCCTTACAGCCCCCTTGCTGAGAGGATCTATATGGGTAATGGTAGGTCACCTGCTAACCAGTCTTCATGAATGAAATGTTCTTGTTACAGTATGTCCATCATTGGATCAGAGTGATACATTAGGTTTAGAGTTGAAATTAAGATTGGGATTAAGATTAGGGTCGGGTTTTAGGGATAATGAAAATGAACCTGTGACTGTGGCTTGGGAGAGAAAAGTTTTTGTCACTGGAAGTACTGATGCTAGGCATGTGGGTACCCCAAATACACATGCTTTGTGTGCCCCCATCCTGCCTCCCTCCACCACTTAAGTCAACACCCCCCACCCCCCCACCTCCCAGAGATCAAAGTCCACAGCGGTCGGGCCGACAGTTGGGCTGGAGGATGCTTGTTGGAAAAAAAAGTTTGGGCGGGGGTGTTGTGCACAGTAGAGACTTCAGTGGTACCCCCGTTGATGTCTGGGGCCCCATGCACAATGTGTGATCCGAGCACCGGCCCTGGCTACAATGGTACAGTAGTACAAAGGAAGCTCGAAGGAGGGTGATCAAGGCTGACAGCTTAGTGGATAGGCATGAATGAAATTAATAGATAATTAGTTTAATTAAATAAAATGCAAAGTAAACATTCAAATAGAGTTTGTGTTTTTGTTCTGGCAGGTGGACTGTTTAGTAGTAATGGTGGATTGTGGAAGAAGCAGCGGCGTTTTGCTCTGTCTACACTGAGGAACTTTGGGTTGGGGAAGAAGACTATGGAGCTGGCCATCTGTGAAGAGTGCCACTACTTGCAGGATGAAATGGACAGACAGAAAGGTACTAGATATTCACCGGAAAACTTCCCATTAGTCCCACCAATGTCAGTTTATTTGGTATACTTTACTTGTATCTACATAATTCATTCTGTAATGGAGCTCGTAAGTCAGTCAACTCGTATATCAAACAAATTTCTCCCATTTAAAATAATTAAAATAGATTTAATCCGTTCCAGCCCTGTGAAACATCCCCAAACCATCCTAAATTATGAAAAAAGACGTGTTGAATTAAGAAACACACATATATACTTTACCAATACATAACAAAATATTTCAATTTCAGATTTCAATAAATATTAATGTAAAGTCATTTTTGGGGAATTCGATGTGTGCGGTACTGTGTATTACAGATGCATAGTGCATGCTGTACAGTAAAATTTCTCTTCATCCATTTCACTTCGGCATCCGACTGCTGCCAAGAAATTCAGCAACTGGCTGAAAAATGGGGTTCGTATGGTTCGTTCTTTGCAGTTCAGTACCAATGTGCCACCTAGCGGCAGCTTCCTGAATCACAACTTGCTTGGATCTCAAACCAAAATACAGACCAAGTTGCAGCTCGTATCTTAAAAAAAAAAAATTGTATGTTGGTCTGCTCGTATCTCAAGGTACCACTGTACTGTTATTATCAGAACAGATTCAAGGTACACTTTGTCCTTTGGTGATCTCTTCACATTGAAAGATGGGTTAATTTAAATAAATTGGTAACTGAGGGCATAAGCACTTTAGAGTATATACTAATGCTTAGCACTGACAAAAAATTTAAAATAAGACATTTAGAGTTTTGTTTCTTTTAGACTTAATGCACTACTCTAACAAGTTAAAATACTTCATCCAATGCTGACAATTATGGGCACTGAAGGTAAACAGATTTAAGAATGTGGAGAAAAAGAGAAAATAACTTTTTCACACTTTACAATCCAAGTCAAACATTTGAACACCAATAATCAAATTATGTGTATTTATTAAAATAAGTGAATATTTTAAATAGAGAGCAAATGTAAACACAGCATTATGTGCATCTTATGTGTGTATCACATCGCATTTGTATTGCTATGTTGTCTTTTGTGCCCTTTTGTATTTTGTTTTTACTACATGATAACAGCACAGATACATTTGCATTCAAGTGAAAAAAATGTCATCCCCAGGAAAGCCATTTGACCCTACTCTCCTTTTCAACAATGCTGTCTCCAACATCATCTGCCAGCTGGTGTTTGGACAGAGATTTGATTACACTGACCACAGTTTCCAGCTGATGCTGAGACACATGTCTGAAGCTGTTCAACTCGAGGGGTCTGTATGGGGACAGGTAATCTACAGCCTCAGTAAAAACTTCATTACTTCAAATCTAAAATCAGCAGTGATTAGAATTCAGTGTCAGATTCTATTTTGATTTAACTTTTCTTTCTCTTCCCCCAATAAAGTTATATGAAGCATTCCCTGCTATCATGAAACATCTTCCTGGACGACACAATACTATTTTTAACAACTACGGATTAGTTTTTGAATTCCTAAGAAAGCACCTGGTCAAACACAAAGCAGAACTGGACCCCTCCAACCCTCGAGACTACATGGACAGCTTCCTAATTGAGAAAGAGGTAACATTCCTTCATTTACCTAATAGTTCTACTGCAATTAAAAAGATACAACAACATAGTAATAATAATAATAACAATAACAATAATCAAATAATAATAATAATAATAATCAACAAGCCAAAATAAATACTGTGGTATTGATACTGAGTTTTGGCCAATTAGAGGCTGAGGTAAGCTTCATATTTGCATGCATCATCCTGTAAAGTCTAAAATATGACTTCCAAAGTCATTCAGATCTGGTGGGCCTAATTTAATCAAGTCACACATCTTAATTTATTAAGAGTTCCCAAATGCAGCTTTAAGATGTAAGTACATTGCTGTACACATTGTAACAGCTTTCACTGTTGCAGTTTTATAGCGTGTAAGTTGCTTTAGCTTGGAAAACAAATGCTCAGCTTATAAGGACTTTTATGCCTTTTCCCCACTGATCACATTTCCAGAACAACCATGATCCACTTGATGGTTTTGATGATGAAAACCTGATTAGATGTACACTGGACCTGTTCACTGCGGGGACTGAAACCACTGCAACGACTCTACGCTGGGGCCTTATTTTCCTTATGACACATCCAGAGATACAGGGTGAGACACCACATCACAGAGCCATGCTGTGAACTTGTACTGATGAAGAAAGTAATTTATTGAAGAACTGCAGTGCCACATCACATTTGGCAACCATAGAAAGCTTTGCATATGGTTTGATTTCAAATCTCTCACATGCTCAGTGCAAAATTATGCTGTTCAAACAAGACATTTTATTACTTTTTTGGCTGTGGTGTCAGTAATTCTGGAGGTCACAGTATGTACTTTTCAGAAAGGTTTATGAACATTATCCTGAAAAGCAGCACATGACCAAATATTTGACCCTTATTTGCTGAATTAGACAAAGTGCAAGAAGAGATAGACAGAGTAATTGGACAGTCACGCCACCCCAGCATGGCCGACAAACCAAACATGCCCTACACTGAAGCTGTTACCCACGAGATACTGAGGAGAGGAGACATTGTGCCAGTGAATGGTATGAGAATGTCAGTGAAGGACACAACTCTTGGAGGATACTTCATTCCAAAGGTAATACAGTTATATTGGCTAATAGAGCCCCTAAAATATCCAATCAAATAAAAATTAAATCAACTTTATTGTTAGTTTTTTCCACATGAGACATACAGTGAGGAAAATAAGTATTTGAACCTGCGAATTTGCAAGTTCTCCCACTTAGAAATCATGGAGGGGTCTGAAATGTTCATCTTAGGTGCATG
>BRDA01009862.1:2118-16462 GCA_036984385.1 Crenuchus spilurus
TTTGGTTTGTTTAACACTTTTAAGTTTACTACATGATTCATTATGTGTTCACTCAGAGTCTGGATGACTTCAGTGTTTATTTACAATGTAGGAAAGAAAACACTGAATGAGAATATGTATCCAAACCTCTGACTGGTACTCTGTTTGTATTTGCTTAAACATGCTGTAAATGTAACATATTTAACAATATAAAATTTTCATTTTATATTGATTACACATAAAATTACATATTTCAAGCTTTTTGTTTTTAATGTTGATCATTCATAATGAATGAATGAATGAATGAATGTTGATCAGTATTTATATTATAGCTCATGAGTTGGTCAATCAAGCACAGTAATAAGATGTACAGTAGTAGTTTTGTCACTGTAGACAGGTGATAAATTCTGCTGGAAAAGTAAATCAGCATCTCCACAAAGCTGGTCAGCAGATGGAAGCATGAAGTGCTCTAAAATCTGCTGCTAGATGCTGTGTTGACTTTGGACTAAACACAGTGGAGCAACAGCAGCAGATGACATGACACCTCAAAGCATCACAGACTGCAGAAACTGCACACTGGACTTCAGACACTTGGATTTTGTCTCTCTCCACTCTTCCTCCAGACTTTTGCAGCTTGATTTCAATGAATTTTTCTTTAAAAAAGCTCAAAACTAAGCCCACATTATATTAAATTATGTTATAATATTATATACAATGTGCAGATTTACATTAGAAAGGATTTTTCACATAACAAGGATAATTCACACATCTTTCTTAATGAGGTGGTGAAAATGGCAAAGCACTATGGATGTAATGGTATAACGGTGTGGCCAGTGAGCTCTGAGAAACTCTAATGAACCAGCACATGAGCTTTTGTGGCCATAATGTGGGTATTGTAAGTTTTTAGCCTAGACACCTAAACAGCCCACTCATCAAAATACAGTTGAACCTCAGTTTTCATCATTACTCTGTTCTAAAGTGTCTGATGATAACTGAAACAAATAATAACTGAAGCAATGTTTCCCTTAAGAAATAATGTAAATCTAATCTGTTCCAAGTTCTCCAATATATTAACAAAAATACATTTTATATAGAATAACTATAGTGTTACATACAGAACACAATGAGAAATAAACACAAAAGACTAATGAAATGGATAAATGAACATTTAACATCACTCTTACAGGCTTACGGTCTGTTTTAGAGCTCGATGGTGTGGTCCAGCCGGCAGCCTTTGTTTTGTACACCTGTTCTCAGAATTGTCGGTTGCTATTTGTTTTCACACCCGTTTTCAGGTGCCACAGTTTCAAAGCCACAAAAATGACAAAGCCAGAGAAACAACAAGAAACAAAGCCAGAATTAATGATAAACGCGTGGGTCAATGCTTTGTATTCGCAAAATTAGCAGTGCCAATGAAAACCGGGACGATGAACGATAACTGGGATGAAATTTCCCTGGAAAAAAGTACATAACCGAATTGTACGATAACCAGGGCAAACAATAACAGAGGTTCCAATGTACATCACCAGAACTTCTCTCACAGACTAGACAATGGGGTTTATAAATATACAGATATACAGATATACTTTATTGATCCCTTGCGGGAAATTAAGTCCCAGCCTCATTACTGGAAGGGCAGCCAATTACGACGCCAACCTTGTGGTATGGCATGGTAGTATGACTGTGATCTATAAAAATTAACAAACATTGTGTCTGTCATAGCTACTTGTAGCAGTGAGGGTTTAATCATATATAAAGTTCATACTGTGTCCTGAATCATATCCACTAGTCTGTGAAACCTTCACTACGATCTGGATTTGGTTTGAACAGGATGAGAGAACTTTGTTGATATATTTTTACAACTCTTAAAGCTGACTGTTGAGTTCTAGTGTTTGTTAGTCAAAATGTGGCTGAGAATGATCACCACTCATATAATATCTGCTCTGTGAGGTCCTGATCACTGAAGAACAGGTGAAAGGAGGAGAATAAAGTACACAGAGAAACAGATGAACTACAGTCTGTAACTGTAGAACTACACAATGCTCCTGTATGATCAGTAGAGCTGATAAAATGAACAATGAGTGAAGATAAAAGGTATTTTACCTTAACCATATTTTACCTTCCTAATGATATTCTTTCATGTTATTTAAAAAAAATTAAAAGTAGGGTACGCCAAAAATGATCAAACATATTTTGAATAGGTTATGATGGAAATGCTGGATTTCATCATGTATGCAATAAAGGGTTAATGCTGTTGGCTAGCTTTTTTCACAGTTGTTTGTGAAACACCTGCCACCATGTCTGGATGATACAGATCCTTTAATGAGTGCTAATGATTGTTTTGGGCCTATAGAGAACAGCTTGCAGATTCACAGCCTGATGCAATGCAGGAGGCTCCAGAGAAATAACACACAGAGACATGTTAAAGTAATGTCAACGGTAATACTTTACAATATAGTCCAGTTTTTGAGTGTAACTCCCTGTAATTTACAGTGTAGTTTCCCAGAACTTATGATCTGAATCAGCACATATTAAATACTTACTGGTTGATATTGGTACTTATAGTCTAGGAGACTTTAACTAAGATGCTGGATGTTATTTAAGAGAACTTTAGTGATGTCTTTTTACAGAAACAGCTTGGAAATTTTAGGTAACTATTAAGATTTAGAAATATTGAACATCTTGGCTGTTTGAATAGTTCTTAGGTGAGTTTCAAAATGTGCACAAATGATGGGGTCACCATTCATTTAACAAAGTAATTCCCTTTACACCCAAAACCTGCTGTGTAATCTGAGGTTGTGCCGTCAAGACGTGTTTGGATTGGCTTCTTTAGTTTACAACTAGAGCTGTAAGACTAACATTTCTAACAAGAACTACAACTCAATAGTCACCTGAAATAACCCAGCTGTTATTGCAAAAATATAATATCAGCAAAACATTTTTTTTTTCTTAAATTACATCCAGTTATTAATTGAGGCCTCAGACTATACAATGTGATTTAGGACATTCTATTATTTTCTTACTTATGCAGCACCAGTCAATTTTGGACACCTTCTCATTCAACGTTTTTCTTTTTTTCCTACACTGTAAATAAACACTGAAGTCATCCAGACTATGAAACACACAATGAATCATGTAGTAAACTTAAAAGTGTTAAACAAACCAAAACATGTTTTAGATTTTACTTCAAAGCAGACACACAACTGATGTCTCAAACAAATTAAGAGGCAAGAAATGCAAGTCATGAGCTCTTGACAAGACACAGCTGTTAACTGAAAGCCATTCCAGGTGACTACCTCATAAAGCTGACTGAGAAAATGCCAAGAAAGCTGCATCTAAGCAAGAGGTGCCTACTGTGAAGAATGTCAAATATAAACATATTCTGCTTTGTTTACTTGTTTGATTACTAAATAATTACAGATGTGTTTATTCATAGTTTAGATGACTTTAGTATTAATCTACTATGTAGAACATTTTTAAATCATGAAAAAAAACACTGAATGTGCAGACAGTGTGTCCAAACTTTTGACTGGCACTGTATGTTCTATAAGTTATAAGTTTTGAAAAATTACAATTAGAGTTACACTCTAAAACTGGGCTGTATTATAAAGTTTTACCATGTTAACTAAACAGTCACAGAGCAAGGAGGAGGACATGGAGGTAAACATCACCCTCAGAACTCAACCTGTGGGTTAAAATGTGTTCATAGGGCGGGAAGCTGGCATAAAACACACGCTAGTCAGTGTCAAGACGAAAGCAAATCCCTTGTCACCTCACTCTGTGTGTGTTTCTGTGTGAGTATGTGTGTGTAAGAAGTGCTTAGGTGCTCACGGCTATCTCATTTACATTCTGCAGCTGAACACCTGCCTTTTCCCCTCCTCTTTTCTGGAGGCTCCTGGGATTAGCTGTTAGCCTTGGAGATGCCTTTGTATTCACTGCTGTGATGAATAACTGCTGTCTGCATTGCTTTATATCTCTCAGATTATCTACAAATGCCAAACTGCTACTATTGGGAGCTAACAGACTTGGGAATGGTTCACCCAGAAATCATACCATTAGCTTAGAACTGAAGCTGGAAAGCTAACATTGCTAACAAACAATAGAAACCAATAGTCACCTAAATAGCCCAATAATTTCTATCAAAATACATCAACAAACACTCTCGTAAACCGTGTCCAGATCTACACTACAGTAAATATTGCATAGTTTTACACACATCCCAAACTAGGGCATGATATTTAATGTCAATGGGATATGTTGGGCATAAACCAAAAAGTTAATAGGATTATATTTATATATATATATATATATTTTTTTTTTTTTTTTACCCTAACCCTAGGATTATAGTTTTGAACTTACTATATGGCTCTATATAGTAAGGCATAATGTCTGCACTATGTATGTGAATACAGTCATTCATTTGCATATCATGAAAAAGTTAATTCTTGTTAATAATTTAATTGGCTGGACAATCAAGCGCAGTAATAGGGTCAGTAAATTAGTTGGTAGTAGTTTTGCACTTTGTTCATGTCCTGCTGGAAAAGTAAATCAGCATCTCCATAAAGCTGGTCAGCAGATGGAAGCATGAAGTGCTCTAAAATCTGCTGCTAGATGCTGTGCTGACTTTGGACTAAACACAGTGGAGCAACAGCAGCAGATGACATGACACCTCAAAGCATCACAGACTGCAGAAACTGCACACTGGACTTCAGACACTTGGATTGTGTGTCTCTCCACTCTTCCTCCAGACTCTAGCAGCTGATTTACTAATGACATGTAAAAACGTTTTCACATATATTTTTTAAGGTGTGCCTGTATGTTATAGTTTTGTTCATAGCCCAAAAGTCTGATCTATGTAATGAATTGGCATATTAAGAAGTGTTGTAGTATATTGTTGACTAGGGTTGGTAACTTAGTTCTAATGGGATGAGGAAAGAGAGGTTGGTGTGTAACTTTGCCTGTTAATGAACTTTAATGTTAATGAATTTTAAGTTCATTGTAAAGCTTTTTCCTCTCCTGTACATAACATATCATTCAGAGAGCCGAGTGTGACGGGTCACTTTGAGAACTCTCCAGCACTATCAGACTGGATCACTGTGCAAACACCCAAGTCTGTGGGTTGTGTATGAAGGAGGTTTAGCTGTAAATCCTCTGGGATTGTGGGTGTACTGTTAATGAGAAAGTACAGGCCTTCCTCCATATTTCTTTCTTCTGCATAACATGTTGGTGGAAACTTGCAGCGTTAGCATGAACACCCTGTAAACATCGGTCTGGTGGAAATTCAGTGGAAACATATTCAGATTCAGCTGGAATGTTATTTACTTCTGCTTTAAAGCAGTTTTGATGTTTCCAATCTCATTAATGTGATAGTTCAGCACAAATCTAATGCACAGGGTGTCTCAAAAGTAAGGAAAACGTATAAAATGGCTTAAATTTTAGACACAAGCTGTGGGGAAACCTGTTAGGCCACGTCACTAACATGATCTTGAATGTTAGCCATCTTGGTTTCAACCAGGTAAGCAGTGACATTCTTCATATTAACATGACTTTATTTGTTTTCATGTTAAAATGATGATTTTTCTTGTGAAGGATGGTGTCAAAAATTACCATCATTAGCACTTTTCCACCAAAATAACTGGTTCTTGAACTGGTGCCTTTCAGGCTTATGAGAACCTCTCTGCTTTTTAGTGAACCAGCCCGCATTTCCACTAGTTTTAGCTGAACCCGAGGATATGTCACGTGATGACGTTATGTGTACGTCATCAACAAAGCGGAATTATAAACAAAGATGGCGGAGCGCATCGACTACTTGTGAGCATCTTGGTACAAATGTTTGTTTCACTTCACAAGTCAAATATTATCTTCCCTTGTCCAGCTCCACTGCGCGATAGCTCCTTTTTAGAATCTCTGTAGTCCTTTTTTAGCTTCTTTAGCTCATCTATCACTCGCTCTCTTGAACAAACAAAACCTGCCCGAGCTAAATCCTCCACCAGCTCACTGTAGAGTTTCTCCTTTCTAATACTCCCCTCAAGTTTCTCCTGAAACTCCGGAGAACACCAAATAGATAACAAAAACTGAGTTTCTCCAGTGGACCACTGTACACTACGAGTCGCCATCTTCTTGCGTTGAGTGTGCAGGTGTGTTTGGTTCGCACTGAAAAAACAAGTATTTTTTGGTTCCCCCTGCAAACGAACATTCCTGGTTCGGGCACTATTTTTTTGGTGGAAATGCACCGAACGGTTCAAAATTAGGTTCGTGAACCAGAACGGTACCGGTTCCGTGTTGGTGGAAAAGTGTTACATGTGCAATTTTGCCAAACATGGATTGGTCATTGGGGTCCAGTCGACTGTTCACCACATTCTCCTGATTTAACCTCTTTGGATCTGTAGATGCATGTCAATGCATTTGTTTACTCTGAAGATACAGAATGTTGATCATCTTAAAGACAGAGATGTTGATGCTTGTCTTATCATTTAGCCAGATGTTTTGGTGAAGGTTAATCGGGAATAGCCTTAGCAGCCTTAACACTGGCAAATAGCATATCCAACCCATTCTGATTAAATTCTGTCCCATCTGTAAAACTGAAGTTGAAACCAAGTTGCATTAGAGATGACCACCATGTAGTTGTCCTGGCCTAACAGGTCCCCCTTCCAGCACAGCTTGGCTGTGTCTCAATTCAGGGGCTGCATCCTACAAAGGTCATGCAGCTAATCTTGGGATAGGTTGTTTTACAGAGGATCCACACGTTGTATCCTTGCCAATGAAAAGAAGGACACATTTCACAGTTGCTGTTGATAGAGACATTGAAATGGTACAGCCTTGTCACAACACTGTGATGCAATTGCCCTTCAGATCCAGCCTCTGAAGGATAGAGCCCATGAATTGAGAATCTATATTGTCTGAAATTGGATTTTTTTTTATTTTGTGTGGGTGTTTCCTTACTTTTGAGATGCCCTGTAGTCAAACAGCTGAGATGTCTGAAGTTTGCTTCTACATTGGAGCTACAAACTAACAAGAAAGCTGAAGGTTAATCCTTACCAATTATCATGAAGCTAACTACATGCCTCAATCAATGTAGTCTTGCCTCGAGAAGCACTGGGCTCAAGCTAACCTGTCTTGGCTAATTGACTCCACTTGATTTAATGCTGTCACTGTAACATCAGCTTCAGTGGTCATGGTTGTGAAGACTGGACTCTCCCACTCACTTCCTCATATTCTCAGACAGATAATGACCTCAGCACAGTGACTCCCCCTAAGGACCTGCATTAACTCGACTCTATTTTTGGGGAATCTTCTAGAGATCTAGTCTCAGGAGGGTCAGCTACTATAAGCAGCTCGCTGGGAGCAGAGCACAGAGCTTCAGCTACAGGGCAGGAGAAGGCAGATGGACACACGGACCAACCATCACATAAACCAGGAGGTGAGAATTCTTGTGTTTTCACTGTATTTACTATGTTATATCTGCTGCAACATAGGCCTACTACTTTTTTATCTGTAATAACAAGCATCAGTGTGTTAGTTGTACATTATTAACATTTTAATGTGCATAATTTTCATTGGATGGCTTGTAGGCTAGCAGAATATCTAAGAACATTTACTAATTACAATAACAAGATTTAGAGAAAGCATTCTTGTGGAAGTGTACTTTGCACAATACATTGCAATTAAGATTTACTATTAATATTACTTGATAGTAATCTCTTGATTATTTTACAATTCATTAATATAATCACACAATTACACAAATAAGTAAAGAAGAAGAAACAATACTTTTATTATTCCATCTTGGGGAAAATTAATCTCTGTGTAATGCTTGGGCTAAGGATCAGGAAAGATGGACACAGCTATCTAGAAACATGGATTTATTAAAGCAAATATACATCCAAACAAGTCAAGAGCAATTAACCAGAGGAACAGAGACAAAAAAGAAACAATACTAACATACTCAAGCTAAGCAGAGGGCTGACTAAGCCTCAAGCTACACAAGCTAATCAGGCAAAGGGCCGACTATACCTCAAGAGAAACAGGCTAAGGAAGCTAAACTATTAACTATTAACAAAAGCAGAACTATTAACAGAAAAATAAAACACTTTAACATTTATTTTAATATTTACTTTTATAAAACAAATAGTTCTGGTCCTAAAATCTGTTTGGTTGAGCCACGTTGGGAGCCGTTGTAAAATCCACAAATATACCAGAGCTCTGACCTCAATCCATCATCTGAGTTATGTATTAATGTGCTACCAGTTTATTAGATGCTGTAGATTGATATTCTCCCTCATGTTGCCTGGCAACAGAGTTAACTGTTTGTGGACTATTATCGACTAGCGGCAGAATAGTTTACTGTGAATAAATAATAAATAAATAAATAAAAAGAGTAAATGAATTTATGAATTGAATATTGGTGTGTTTTATTATATTTTATGCTGTTTTATAAAATCAATAAGCCACTCAAGAGCATGTGTTACTGTGATTTTATCACTCCGCTTCGCATTGTGCCAAAAACACCATTCCCCTGTGATACAATAGCAGAAATGCACAGCCTCTCATGGCTTATTGCTTTAATTTAGCCCATAACTTGCACCACTTTGTTGCTTGACGTCACAGATAATAGATAATATTTTTAATATATATTTGAAATGGAAGCAGCATAAACAATGATTTCTGCAGCACAAACCAGCACAGAGTCTTGGGGGGCTTGGGGTTGTTGGGTGATGCGTGGGGGGTATAGCAGAGTAAGGGATTTGGAGTGCCTTAGGGGTTGTTCACCCAGGGCACCAAACAGCCTAGGACTGCCCCTGATTGGATATAAAACATGTTAATAACACACCCACACACCCACACACACACGGCCATGCATCATGGGTATTCTGGATCTATTAGGAAGCATCATTTGTACATTCCTGTTAACAGTAGATGATCCCCACTGTGTTTAGAGACACTACAACATTAGTCAAGCTTTTAAATGGACTGTTTGCTGTTCAGCAGCGTGTGATGAATGAATTTGTTCTACTCCAAGGTCAAAATATGAATAAAGTTCTGTATTAATGAAGGAAAAAGGCTGAATAGTTCATGCTTGTACTGCATGGTAAACTTCTGAATGTGCACTTTTCGCATCAGAATTCATAGACCTTGGAAAGTAATTTTGTATAAAACAATTAATGAAAAACACGTAACGGATTTAAATGTGCATGTGCACGCACACACACACACACACAGAGACATGATTATTTGCCTGGAGGGAGTAGGAGCATAAATTGAATAAGGGGATATGGGAATCAATATTGAACTTGCACATCTGTTGTAGGAAATTGCCCTTGGCTTTAACACAGTCAGCAATAGAAGGAGAAAAGTGTCTGTGTGATGCCTCTGCTTGTGGTAACAGTTTTACTTCTTTGTGGGCACCAAATATGGAGAATTTGGGCTTTTCCCCAGGAGGAACAAGTGCTTCTTTACTGTGAAAGCTGTAGTTGATTAGTATTGGGGGCAGCTGTGACCTGGTGGTTAGGGATGTGGTCTTGTGACTGGAAGGTTCAATCCCCTGGCAGGACCTGACTGAAGTTCCTTTGAGCACCTAACCCCCAGCTGCTCCCCCAGGCACTGTGGATAGGTGTTGCTCACCACTTCAGACACGTGTTCTCACTGCCCCCCTAGTGTGTTTACTGCTGTGTGTATATGTATGTTTCACTGCATGAATGGGTTAAAGGCCTTTGTGTACAAGCATATTGGTCAGTGATTGTGCACTTTCATTTTCACTTTAGAGTTAGAAAATGTGTTGCCACAGTTTCACTTCTTACCTCAAATGTGGATTATCAGCCATCGTGTGTGAGCAGAAGCCAGACCGGCATCTGCGGTTTTTGAGACACAGTCAGGCATTTGGTCAACAATGTTGTCCATCTGTCGCATATTGTCACTGTTGGCTGTAATCTGTTCTGGTCAGAGCTTTTTAGGTTGACTGAGCATTAAATTGGCTCTAAAGTGGTCTGCCATGGGCCAGCAGCCAAAGCACCTACATGTCCTGCAAATCCACTGGAGCTAAGCAGGTCTCGGTCTGGTTCACACTTGGATGGGAGTATCTGATGGAAGTGGTGTTGGTGGTCAACAGGAGGCGCTATTCCTGTGTCCTGTAAGGATTCCAATGCCCCAGGACAGGGACACTGTACTGTATAATCATCTCCATCTTCAAAAACTGGTTTAGTCTCTCCACACCTCTCGGTCTAATAGCTAATGTGTGCTGAGGGTTCTGGAGGACCATCCAGGTGGATGTTGAGTTGACTCTATAATGTCCGCCTCAAATGTCAGAGTGCTTTGAGTGTGAAGCACTATAGAAATGTAACTATAAGTAAGTGAGAGAAACAGACAGGAAGTGCATGTGAAGAGAAATGAAAGAAAGCAAGTAAATGTCATTTATTTTATTTTATTTATTTATTTTTAACTTGATTTTCTCCCCAATATGCTTGGTAGCCAATTGACTCGCCCAATTGTTGACTCTCACTGTCACTTACAATGTTCCTGACTCTAGGAGTGTGCAGACTTGCACAGGCCTCCTCTGATGTATGTGAAGTCAAGCTCCGCCTCTTTTCCAACTGCTGCCGATACATGGCCTCTGGGCAGCCAGTGCGCTCGGAGGAAAGCGCAGGATCCCCAGTTCTGATGGATCGCCTGGCAGATGCCTGAGCCAACCGACATTACTTTGTAGTGCTGGGGAGAGAGTGCCATCTTACCCACCCGGAGAAAGTGCTGCTCTCTCAGGCCCCGACTGCCGATGTCCGACAACTTGACCTGGGATTCAAACTCACCATCCTCAGATCATCGTGACAGCGGCTTAGTCCACTGAGCCACTCAGGGCCCAGTAGCGTCATTCTGATGCTGTCATCAGACTTGATAGCCTGAATTTTTAATATATGAATATTACATTCCTTATTAAAACAGTCGAGATGCCTGTGAGAAAGCCATGCAATGCAGCAGGTACTGCCAACTCTGCCACCAAATGTACAAAAAAGGCCTCAATCCTGCCTTTGTTGTAAATAGTTGCATAAATCTCCACTTGATCTCAATTTTAACTTGTGCTTACATTTTACATAGTTCAACACAGTTCCACAGCTCAGTGCCGGGGGAGTTTATACCCCTCTAGCCCATGCCTGGCATCAAACATGGTGCCCACATGTTCATGTTTATCTGCTCCAGACAGTCATATTCTATTGGCAGTACTTCTCTACATGTAGCTCAATAAAGCTCAAATGATACAGAGGAACAGATGGACTACAGTCTGTATTTGTAGAACTACAAAGTGCACCTACAGTCTATGGTCTGCGGAGCTGATATATAGAGTGTAGATACAAGGAGGTGGCCATAATTCTCTGATATGACTGTGTATAGACATATTGTCTGAAGTAAAAGCTGGTAGCTGAATACAGACACAGATGTGACTCATTGTTGAAGCCATTATGTGTGAGAGAGGCGTAGGCTTGACTCTGAGCTGATAATCACTGATAGGCATGCTAATTGTAGCAGAATCTGAGCAGTGGTCAAGGAGCGCTGGATATGGCTATTTCCTTTCTCAGCGTGAGCACATTCCACGGGTTTTTCCTCTGTACCCTCACGTTGCAGGACGTCTCTCTCACTTTGTCCCGGATCCTGACAAAAGCTTAGCTAGCCTTGTTGGCTAATCCGTTTCACAACAGCCAGAGCACAAACCTCCCCGTTTAACTGGAAAGAGTGCCTCTGGAGGTCTAACCGAGGGGAGAAATCGTTCTAGACAAATCACATTTTAAAAGAGAATCAATAGGCCTCGGCTAGTTAAACTGAGCAGACATGCTTTGAACGAAGCTATTGGCTAATCCAGTGAGCTAAAGAAACATGGCAGGACTACAGATCATTTGAAGGCCATGGGTGGACACAGGCACACCATTTCTTCATCAGCACTGTTTTTCATCTCCAAGCCTCATCTGGGAAAGGACTCAAAATTTTCAGATACCATTACAATTATACATTAGTATAGCAATATCCTCATGGTTGAAACTTTTTTTTTTATCACAGTACAGTGGAACCTCGGTTTTCATCATTAATCTGTTCTAAAGTGTCTGATGACAACAGAAACGAATGATGACTGAAGCAATATTTCCTATAAGACATAATGTAAATACAATGAATCTATTCCAGACACTCCAAAATATTAAAAAAATACATTTTATATAGAATAACTATAGTTTTACATACAGAACACAATGAGATATAAACACAAAAGACTAATGAAATGGATAAATGAACATTTAACATCACTCTTACAGGTTTACGCTGTTTTTTTGTTAGTGTGGTCCAGCTGACACTTTGTTTTGTACACCAGTTCTTGTGGTTCTTGGCTGGTATTTGTTTTTGCACCCATTTTCAGGTGGTAGAGCTGTGTGCTGTCATAGTGTGACATGTTTTAGTTTTAGGGTTATCAACAAGAAACAATGAGATACAAAGTCAGAGAAATGAGCAGAAAAAGCCAGAGAAATAATGAGAAACAAAGTCAGAAAAATGAGAAAAAAAGCCAGAGAAAGGATGAGAAACAAAGCCAGAGAAACAACGAGAAACAAAGCCAGAAAAACAAGGAGAAATAAAGCCTGAGAAACAACAAGAAACAAAACCAGAGAAATAATGAGAAACAAAGCCAGTTAAGCAACGAGAAACAAAGCCATAGAAACAACAAGAAACAAAGCCAGAGAAACGAGAAAAAAAGCCAGAGAAATAATGAGAAACAAAGTCCAAAAAATGAGAAAAAAGCCAGAGAAACTGAGAAACAAAGCCAGAGAAATGACGAGAAACAAAGCCAGAGAAATAATGAGAAACAAAGCCAGAGAAACAATGAGAAACAAAGCCAGAGAAACAACGAGAAACAAAGCCAGAGAAACAAGAAACAAAGCCCGAGAAACAACGAGAAACAAATCCAGAGAAACAATGAGAAACAAAGACCGAATTAACGATAAACACACGTGTGAGTGACGAACACGTGGGTGGATGCTTTGTTTTTGCGATATTAGTGGTGAGTCACGTGGGCACATTAACAAAAACTGGGCAGATGAATGACTGGGCCAAAATCTCCCTGAAAAAAAGTGTACAATAACTAAATTGTACAATAACCAGGGCAAACCATAACCGAGGTTCCGCTGTACTACACTGGTAATACTTCATTAATATAAATAGTTTTACAATAGTAAATAATATTGCTATTATATCTATAGTAATACTTTCATTATTGAAGTATGTGGTACTACCATCATGGTAGTGTCCATTAAACCAAAATTCTACCATAATGCCTTTACCATGATATTATAAGTAATAATACAACTTTAATAATTACAACTAGTTTTACCATAATTAATATCATTAGTAGTATAAGAATTGTAAAACTTTGCTTTCCTGATATAGTCCTTGTCCAAAAAAACAGAATTTGATCATAATGGTTTTACCATGGTACTACTATACTAATCCTACAGTAATACAGTTAGTTTTACAACAGTAAATACTACTAGTAGCATTGTTATGGTAAAACTTGTAGCATGACCATTGTAGCACCATGGTACAAAATGGTAGTGTCCTCTGATAAAGTGACCAGATAGCAGAGCTACAAGAGAGAGGTTTCTGATAAAGTGCCCAATGTATAGATGTGTCTTGGTTGGTCAACAGCCAGTAATAAAATATTGATCTCAGGAGAAAAAAACACTTTGGTCAGATGTTTACACACATCCTCCAGACAGCCTGTCTAAGGCAGACACAGAGACGTGTGCTCTTTAGGCCAGTCAGCCTGTTTTCTGCTTGCTGATCTCTCCTCAGGTGAAATCTCTGTTGAGTCTGAAACACAGACGGCCAGTCCAGAGGTGATTTATGATGACGTTCCTTCTGAAGACCTGTCTCCAGGAGAAGGTCAGACCTGCATAGATGTACATTTGATGTTTGCTTGTGTGTGTATCTATATGTCTTTGTTTTTTGTACATTTTGAGGACAAAAATATACAAAGAACAGGGCTAATGGACCATGAAAAGCGTACACATTAAAAAATGCATAATACACATGGCCCATGTTATTATTATTACTTATAGATACAGTGGTAACCCTACTTACGAGTTAATCCGTGCAGGAGTCGAGCTTGTTAGCTGGTTTGCTCGTTAGCTGGTTTGCTCGTTAGCTGGATGCATTTTCCCCATAAGAATACATGTAAAACTGATTAATCCGTGTTTTTGGGTATATTTGTGTAATAAATGTATAATTTCATATGACATATAACCGGCCGACTGTGCCTAATTAGTCAAAATGTACATAAGAATACCCCTTTTACGTAGGTCGATTGCTCGTTTGGTCGATTGCTCGTTTGGTCGATTGT
>BRDA01009862.1:16472-38456 GCA_036984385.1 Crenuchus spilurus
GCCCATGTTATTATTATTACTTATAGATACAGTGGTAACCCTACTTACGAGTTAATCCGTGCAGGAGTCGAGCTTGTTAGCTGGTTTGCTCGTTAGCTGGTTTGCTCGTTAGCTGGATGCATTTTCCCCATAAGAATACATGTAAAACTGATTAATCCGTGTCAGCCGGCCAATATACAGTATACTTTAATATGTAAATAATGTGTTTATATGGGTTTTTAAAACATAAACGAGACGACGACGGCGCTCATGTAGGCTGGCGGCTAAGGAGGACAGGAGGACGGGTGTACGTGTATGGCATGGTTACACTTATCATATGAAAAGTAAAAGTAAAATGTATCTAACTTTCTTGTTCACTACCTTTTGCTACCTTAGCATCGCTTTCAACAGGCACTTTCACTTTGTATTGACTGACCTCTTCTTCTATGGTAGCATCTAGGAGATGCTACGACCGCAGCGCCCCTAGTGGTTTGGCATACTTGAAGAAATGTACGCTACCCGTTAGCTGGAATATTACTCGTTACCTGGAACAAAAATATTCCCAGATCTCAACTCGTTGCCTGGAATACTCGTTAGTAGGGATGCTCGTAAGTAGGGTTACCACTATATGTCCCATAAGCATTTTATATATACATACTTACATGTATAATACATATGGGACATATTACTTATGCATACTTATATTTTAACATTTATAATACATATGGGACATATTATTACTTATACATACTTACATATGTATAATACACAGTGGGCTTAAGTGTATGAATGTATGTATGGATGATTTATATGTTGCTGTATGTTATTGCATGTCACTGTGAATTCATGTTTTTTTGTGTGTATTTGTATTATAATGTGTGTGTGTGTGTGTGTGTGTGTGTGAGAGAGAGAGAGAAGGATTGCGCATCTCAGCCTGTCTCCAGGGCTGTGCTGATAGCTGCATGTTTTGTGTGTGTGTGTGTGTGTGTGTGTTGCAGGAGACATGATCTATGAGGACGTGCAGAGAGACGAGAGCCCCCAGGGGCCCAAAAGTGGCTGGAGCTCCAGTGAGTTTGAGAGTTATGATGAGCAGTCGGATTCAGAGAAAGTGCCCACCCATAGCAAGGTGTGTGTGTGTGTGTGTGTCAGCATTAATGTGTGTTAGATCATTACCTACTTTAAAACATAAGTAAAATATATTACATCAACAATAATATTGCCAAAAGCAATTAAACTTAAAGACAAAACTCATATACCCTCACTGGCCACTTCATTAGGTACACATACCTTGTATCTACACTCATTGTCCATGTTATCAGCTGCACTGATCATACAGGTGCAATTACAGACTGTAGTTCATCTGTTTCTCTGTGTACTTTATTATCCTCCTTTCACCTGTTCTTCAGTGATCAGGACCTCACAGAGCAGGTATTATTTGGGTGGTGGCTCAGGTTTAGCACTGCAGGGACACTGATGTTGTGGTGTGTGTACCTAATGAAATGCATGTAAATTTAAATGGCACACTTTTTAATAAAATACATGAATGTGTCACAGTGTAATATTGAAAACATATTGATGTGTTATAAAGTAAACAGTGTATCTCTTCAGTTTGTCGGGCCATTACGGCTCCATATTTTGTGACCACACAGGGGCAGTGTTTACCTACATTTCTACAGCCTCTTTTCTATCATATGCCAGCTTTCCTGTAACTGCTTGGCTTAGATTGAATGTTTGAATTCACTCTGCTCCCCATTAGCTGCCCTGATGTGGTCCTGAGGTCAGGCTGCCAATGGAAAGCACTTTACCCATTCAGACGTCCCTCAGAAACCAATTGCCCACTGCCAACTTCACCTTCGTCTCATTTGAGTAAGACTCCAATCCACAAACGTTAGACACCTTGATCAGTCCACTGAGCGATCCCCGCACTACTACGCTGTGCTTATTTGGGAATTTAAAACATCCTAGTGATGTGTCCAGGTATTCCCAAACCTAGGCACAAATGCTTTGTGGTGCCCTCCACAACCCACTAATTCATTAGTAGTAGTATTTATCAGTGTGTTTATTTCCCAAAATAACTTCTCAAGATGCTTTTGAAAGCATTTGAAAATAAGTAAGAGGAGAAATTTAAATCTTGATAAAACACCAAATGAATGTTGCCACCTGCTATCGTCCTCAATCAACAGGATTTTTTCATTTATTTTGATTTTGTCTGATTATTGGTCATTAAATCTCCAAGTGGCCCAGTGACTGTGATTAAAAACAACAAAACAAAAGTGTTTCTTCCTCTGATTCATTTGTGTGTATTGACTATGCTTCTTAATTTTGAGGTACAAAATGCGTTCACCAGTGGGGGGAGGGGGGAGGGATGGGGTTAAAGGATGTGTTCACCGAGTAGTTTATTTTAAATGCGTTATGATTACCTTAATTTGATGATGGTGCCCTACACGTAATGTGTGATCCATGTGGGCAGAGTGCCCGCACTGCCAGTCATCATACAAACATGTTCTAGACATGCTCAGTGATCAAAAATCAACCCCCCGTTGTGCCACATATAGTAGAGTATTGATCTTTTGGAATTTGGCACCAGGGAACCACTATAGATAACCTCAGTCTCCTACATTTCTGTGATGTGTTGCTGGTTGGTCATGGTACTGGTCAATGCATATGAACAGCAGTGGACTTTAATCTCCCCTCAATAGTGCTATATTGCCTCCTTCTCCATAAATGATAAGATCTAAAGATTGTAAGCGTTCAGTATAATATACTTTGCAAAGGAAACATTCCTTTTAACGGGCAGTGTAAATGGCAGGTGACATCTGTTCTGAGTAGGTGTTTCTGGCAGAGAAACCTACCTACGTGCAGATCCAGGATCAGCAATCAATGCCTACTCAGTCTTGTCTCTGTAACTGTCCTCCAGCACCACACTAAGATGTTTACACTTCAGTAAACTACCAAAAGAAACTCTGGATCATCTCTGATTGGCTTTGACAAGTAGCACAATATCTGGACTTGCCCAAACCCAGCTTTGGTTTGGAAATCAGTGGGTGCGTTGATGTGATTTGAATTAGGCAAGCGAACAGGAGCTCTTGAGTAAATCCCCTTCTCGTCCAGTCCAGTCCAATCCATGCTGCTTGAGCTTATGACTAAAGCTACTTTCACACTAAAATCCTTACTGCTCTGATTTGTCACAGATCTGATGTTTCTGCCCTGTTGCTAGCATCCTTATGAGAATTTGTGCAGCAGTTTAAGCTAAGCTAGGCTTAGAACACTTCTAGTCTAAACACAGGCATTTACACAGGCAATAGAAATGGATGCTATAGTGTTGCTAGTTGGTTGCTATAGTATCCCAAGTGGTTGCTATGATGTTGCTTGGTGTTTACTTTGCTGTCCCAATATGGTTGCAGTTAAGTTCCTAATTGGTTGCTATGGTGACTCAGCTGGTTGCTCAGGTGTTGTGAAGTTGCTGTGGTACAACATGTGGTCGTATGGGTCTATTAGTATCAATTATAGTTGAAATCTACCAAAACGTCTGCACTCCATTTATTCCTATGGGAAAAAAAACGGCAAAAATCGGTTGCTATCAGGTGAAACCACCTGTCTGATCAAAAAATAAATGTACATTTGCAAACATCACACAGACTGAACAACAGGAACAGTCTTGCTATCTCGAAAATTGAGAAATAACAATAAATAGGATAACAATATAGTTATCCAGTGTGATTGGTTTGTTCCATCTGTCCCCTGTAATTACGCAAGTAGTCATTCTGTTCAGCTCCTGAAGTCCTAACCATTGAAAGAGATACCACTGAGAGCTATTGGTCTATTTCTGGTTACCACTGAGGTCTATTGATTTGAACTCCTTTTGTCTCTAATCAAATCTTAAAAGAAATAAGAGTATTACTAAGGTTTAAATGCAGTATGCATGATGATTTTATAAATTAAAATTGCATTAAAAATGGCTAACATTTATATTTTAGTTGCCAGAAATCAATAGGCCTTGGCAGAAGGCCTAGTCAGTTGAGATTTCCCTCAGAGTCCACAAACATACAACCATCTACATCCAATAAATATACTTTCAGCTAACATTAGTCATTTAGTAGCATTAGTTATTTATGGAATTTGTTAGCTAACCATTTGAGAATAAGAATCCGATTTATTGACCAAGTATGAGATACACACAGTGAATTTGCTCCTGGCCACTGGTCTCTCTCAGGTATTATATACTGTACAATAGATGTGGAGTTGGTGGGTGGACGTAAAGTCAATAAGAAACATAAATAGTCTCTTGGGGCAGGGAGCTGCTGCTGACCTGCTGTCCACAATTAATGATAATGACAATGCTGCATGCACAGTGAAGTGATTTAAGGAGAATAAAATGGCATTATAATTACAGTTCCCTAGCCACATAACAAGTATGTATTCAATGTAGGACCACATATGAAAGAAGCTCAGATATGATTAGAAAAGGTTAGTTGACACTTTTATGTACAAATGCATCAGCATGCCATTTACATTGTGATGTTCTGATATGTTGTTCATAAATATTTTTAAAAAGGGTATCCCTAACATTAGGCTGGACAGGTCCCAACTGTGCTTTAACTTTCTAGATGAGCTAATGTAATCTCTTAATGGCACGCTCCAAGACATTCAGTTCTATAGGGTTCAAACTTAGCTGAGTTTAAAGGTTGCAGAACCAAAATGAGTGGTACTGATGCTCGGTTTAATGGAGTAAAATAGCTGTTCTGAAGAATGCAAGCAAAGGGAAGCAAATAGGCTTTTGATCTGATCTGAAGATTATTTGGTTCTCTTGGTTCTTTTGTTTATGTTGTTTTGATATGACAGTGAAGTAAAGTCAATTTTGAATAAATTATTTAGTGGGTGGAGCTACAATAGAGGTGTTTCTGATAAAGTGACCAGTGGGTGGAGCTACAAGAGAGATGTTTCTGATAAAGTGGCCAGTGGGTGGAGCTACAAGAGAGGCATTTCTGATAAAGTGGCCAGTGGGTGGAGCTACAATAGAGGTGTTTCTGATAAAGTGACCAGTGGGTGGAGCTACAAGAGAGGCATTTCTGATAGTGGCCAGTGGGTGGAGCTACAAGAGAGGTGTTTCTGATAAAGTGTCCAGTGGGTGGAGCTACAATAGAGGTGTTTCTGATAAAGTGGCCAGTGGGTGGAGCTACAATAGAGGTGTTTCTGATAAAGTGGCCAGTGGGTGGAGCTACAAAAGAGGGGTTTCTGATAATGTGACCAGTGGGTGGAGCTATAAGTGAGGGGCTTCTGAAAACATGGACATCAGCTGGAGCTACAAGAAAGCGGTTTGCTCAAACTGCTCTGATAAGCTGATCTGAAGATGTTTCTTAGTCTTTATTTTTTATTTCAGTGAAGTGAATCTGATTTTGATGGTTGTTGGTCTGATTTCTTTTATTAGATTGTGTTATGTCTAATTGCGTATTTGCTTACACTCCAAAAAATAGTAACAGGACTTTTGATAATGTTGCTATATTGGGTCTATTCGTACCCACATGAAACTATGAAGAATGCTGAGTTGAGCTGAGCTGAGCCTAAGCTGACTTTACACTTTGCAACTTTCAAATAATTTTGTTAGTTTGAAATGTACATGAGTGTAATTGTTATTTATGCTGCATGCAGCTTATTGCATGAAAATTTCACAATGAAAAGCCCAGCCTAGAACTTTAGTTTAGTGTAAAAGTCGAATGAGTGTAATTCAGATGAATTCTGACTGTTCACACATTTTGAAAACTGAAATGGTTAAAAAGACTGAATGGTTTATAGTGTTCATATTTTCAGAGAGTTCCACAGTGTGAATTCAGCTTTTGGCAAGAAAGTGGATTTGTGCCACTTTGTGAATGTAGCCTGAAACTAATGCTAGCACGGTGGTGGTGATGTGGCAGAAGTTTAATATCCGGGAACAAGTCCAATTAAAGAGGAGTAATTAAGCTATGGTTATAATGACACATGCAGCTGGTCTTAAATTACTGATAACATCCAAAATACATCAATCATATTCTTAGCCAATTTATAACATCAATAAGTTTTGTCATATCGTCCATCCCTAAGCTAAATCCATGCTTCCTGCCCAGCTGCTCTGCTTTGTGATGTTTGAGATTTGTCCCTGTTGTGTTGTTGCTGGTTTAGCTCTCCCTCAACCCTCTGTTCCTGCTTCTCTTCCCTAATGCCCTCCATGGGTGTCTCTGGTTGTGTTTTGACCCCTTGTCTGGTGCTGTAGCTGCCCCCTGATGTGCGCCGGCTGAGGGACCGCTGTATCAGGACCAAGAGAGAGCTAGCCATGAGACTGGGAGGAAAACATCAGGTATAAAAACACTCACACTGCCATCCAAACGTTTGGAATCACATCTCCTGTTACAGTTGTTGATATAAGGTAATTTGATGGATGGATGAATAGACTGGATGGATGAACAGTAAGACAGACTGAAGGAATATTTTCATTGTGGGTGAATACATTTCAATTATGAAATCCTATAGATTATTATTATATAAGACAGTGATTCCAAACTTTTGAACAGTAGTGTATATTAAGGTGGAAAGAGGCCATCAGCAGACATGGACAGGCTCAGTTTGGGGTTCAATAGGAAAAAATCTGGAACATTTTCTCCTGTAATATCGGTCTCTACCTACCTACCTACCTACCTACCTACCTACCTAATTACAGGAGCTGGTCATAAAATTAGGATATCATGAAAAATGTGATTTATTTCAGTAATTCCATTCAAAAAGTGAAACTTGTATATTATATTCATTCAGTACACAAAGACTGATATATTTCAAATGTTTATTTCTTTTAGTTTTAAAGATTATAACTAACAACTAATAAATTCCAAATTCAGAAAATTAGGACATTGTGAAAAGGTTCAATATTGAAGACACCTGGTGCCACACTCTAATCAGCTAATTCACTCAAAACACCTGCAAAGGCCTTTAAATGGTCTCTCAGTCTAGTTCTGTAGGCTACACAATCATGGGGAAGATGGCTGACTTGACAGTTGTACAAAAGACGTCCATTGACACCTTGCACAAGGAAGGCAAGACACAAAAGGTCATTGCTAAAGAGGCTGGCTGTTCACAGAGCTCTGTGTCCAAGCACATTAATAGAGAGGCGAAGGGAAGGAAAAGATGTGGTAGAAAAAAAGTGTACATGCAATAGGGAGAACAGCACCCTGGAGAGGATTGTGAAACAAAACCCATTCAAAAATGTGGGGGAGATTCACAAAGAGTGGACTGCAGCTGGAGTCAGTCCTTCAAGAACCACCACACACAGCTGTGTGCAAGACCTGGGTTTCAGCTGTCGCATTCCTCGTGTCAAGCCACCTCTTGAACAAGAGACAAGAGAAGCATCTCGCCTGGGCTAAAGACAAAAAGGTTCAAAGTTATGTTCTCTGATGAAAGTAAATTTTGCATTTCCTTTAGAATCAAGGTCCAAAGTCTGGAGGAACAGAGGAGAGGTAAAGAGTCCATGTTGCTTGAGGTCCAGTGTAAAGTCTCCACAGTAAGTGATGGTTTGGGGTGCCATGTTATCTGCTGGTATTGGTCCATTGTGTTTTCTGAGGTCCAAGGTCAACACAGCCGTCTACCAGGACGTTTTAGAGCACTTCCTGCTTCCTGCTGCTGACCAACTTTATGGAGATGCAGATTTCATTTTCCAACAGGACTTGGCATCTGCACACAGTGCCAAAGCTACCAGTGCCTGGTTTAAGGACCATGGTATCCCTGTTCTTAATTGACCAGCTAACTGGCCTGACCTTAACCCCACAAAACATCTATGAGGTATTGTGAAGAGGAAGATGTGATACACCAGACCCAACAGTTCTATCAGAGCAACCTGGGCTCTCATAACACCTGAGCAGTGCCACAGACTGATGGACTCCATGCCACGCCGCACTGCTGCAGTAATCCAGACCAGAGGAGCCCCAAATAAACAGTGAGCGCTGTACATGCTCATACTTTTCATCTTCATACTTTTCAGTTGGCCAACATTTCTAAAAATCCTTTTTTGTACTGGTCTTCAGTAATATTCCAATTTTTTCCGAGATACTGAATTTGGGATTTTCATTAGTTGTAGTTATAATCATCAAAATTAAAGAAAATAAACATTTGTCAGTCTGTGTGTAATGAATTAATATAATATACAAGTTTCACTTTTTGAATAAAATTACAGAAATAAATCAACTTTTTCATGATATTCTAATTTTATGAATAGCACCTGTATATACTTACTACCTACCTGCCTATCTACCCACATACATACCTGCCTAATTGCCTATTTACTTACATACCTACCTAACATACCTACCTATCTACTTACATGCTTATAATGGCACATGAGAAGGTCTGGGATATAAACGACCTTATTTACTAATTTTATCAGCTCCACTGGCCACTCTGTTCCATACTGTAGTCCATCTGTTTATCTGTATACTTTATTAGCCTCTTTTCAGTTCTTCAGTGGTCAGGAATCCACCACAGAGCAGATATTGTTGGATTGGTGGATCATTCTCAGTGACACTGCTGTGGTGGTGGTATGTTAGCGTCTGTTGTGCTGGTACAACATGACTACAGAACTAAAATTGTAGAACTACAAAGTGCACCTGTATGGTCATTGTGACCATAGAAGCTAATGTTCATGACGGGTACCTTCAGGGATCTTGTAGAGTCCTTGACTAAACAGCATATTGACTCAAGGTTTGGGATCATCTGTGAAATATTCAGGAAAATATTGTGCCGTAGCATTTAAAAACATAACTGGAACTTGGAGGGTTAACTAATTTAGATGCAAGAGCTTTCCATTCCCTTCTGGTTTGTAGAAGAACATGCAGAACATTTGCAATCAGCAACATTTAGGCATGACATCCGGCGACAGAGCCAAACTCCACATTTTCTCTGCTTCACTATCTCTTTCCCTCTGCTCTGCTTGCTCTAATTTACTGCTGATATGTGTTTATGGGTTATGTTTGAGGACACATATAAATTAAACTACGGGAGTCTGTTTACCACCACATCTGAGGCACCACCGGTTGGTCTGAATTATTGCCCTGCTTTTTGGTAGTGAGGCCATTGGCTCTTAGTTTAAAAATATCCCTGTGGCTCGAGCCTTCCTGAGACATCACTCAAATGAGGGTGGGGTCTGTGGCCTTGAAGACTGACTGCACTCAATATGAGCCTTTCAGAGCTCCAGTAAACAACCGGCACGTCTAAATGTGATGAGCCATTAGCATTTGTAACTTTTCCCCATTATGTGACTTCTGTCCAGTCACTGATCTCCTGTCCACACCTGTTCCCATTACAGGTCCATCAGCTGATGCGAGCGGCGCGTAGTGGGACTAAAGATGGCCTGGAGAAGACTAAAATAGCCGTCATGAGGAGGGTCTCCTTTCTGCAGAAGAAGGATCACTCAGGTAACTCAACTATTTTTTGTTTACATTGAAAAGAGTACATACTGTTTACACAAGTTCACCTTATCTATATAATAAAAAAGGTCCCTTCTTTAGCTCTTCACTGCAGCAATGTGGGTAATGTGCCTGAACAGTAATGCAAGCTTATGCCGCAGTAATTAGCATTCTGTTAGCTGCATGTCTCAGACCTGACACTGCATGACATGCTGTTTGTCATACAGATAATTGGAGGTTATGAGCTTCATTGGCTTCATATTAAACAAATACCAACAAACAGAAGAATAAAAGTCTTCTGACACTATTATCTTTACAAACGTGCTTTGCACAGCTGAACCTGAAATGTTACTTAGTTAGCTGGTTAGTTATATTTACATAGCTCAGTTGAATTCATTAGTTATAGCTCAGTATAGTGAGTGGGAAGCCCCCCTAGCTTAAGGCTTAACTAGAATTTAAAGAGAGACAGTCCACTGGAGTACTGCCACCGTGGCGTAGGACGGGCTGCTCCAGCCGGTGTCTGAGAACATGATAATGGTCCACAGGAGGTCTGTGGAGTCTGGAAAGAGAAGGTGACTAGCCACATGAGTTGAATCAATGACGATACCAAAAAAAATGCTCTACAAGTCAGCCTACAAGTCTCAGTGGTTATATAGCCTGCTTACTGAGATGTGATGGGAGACAGGTGTGTGGAGGGCTGAGACTGAGCTGTCAGTATTCTGGAGAGCGAGACCTCCTGTGGCTGTCTGTGGGAATGCTGCGTGTGGGAGAGGCTGTGGTCTGGCATGTGCAGGGGCTGGCTACCCTGGTGACACTGACATTTTGGTAGTTAGTTAGCTAATTAAATAGTGTTCAGTTTAGATAATTTACAGATACATATTAGTTAACTTTAGTTCAAGTTAGTTATATCATAGTTTAGTTATTTTACACAAATGCTACTTCTGTATTTCTTGGTTAGTTTGGCAGGTGTACAACAGTTTAGTTTGTTTATAGTTAGTTTGCTTAGTTTGTTTATCGCATTACAGGCGGATGGGTTAAGTGTCACTAGTGATGCAGGCTATGTACTGGTCTGTTTTTGTGAAGAGGGAGCTGAGCCAGAAGGCAGAGCTCTCTGTCTACTGGTCAGTCTTCATTCCAACCCTCACCTGCTCATGGGTTTTGGGTAGTAACGAAAGAATGAGATCGCTTGGAGTAGAGCCGCTGCTTCTGCACTTCAAGACGAGCCAGTTCAGGTGGTTTGGGCACCTGGTTAGGTTGCCTCCTGGATGCCTCTCTGGCGAGGTGTTCCAGGTATGTCCAGCAAGGAGGAGACCCCAGGGAATACACAGGATACACTAGAGGATTATATCTCTCAGCTGGCCTCATTATATATGAGCTAGAAGAGGTGGCTGGGGAGAGGGACGTGTGGTCTACTTTACTTGGGTTATAAAGTCCCAACATCATATTTAGAGGGACGGTCCTACCAGGTAACATGGACTAGTTCCACATCTGCTCCATGCAGGCTCTCCACTGGTGTCCCATAAGGATCAGTGCTGGGTCCTCTTCTTTAGCAGAGATAATTCTCTAAATGGAATCAAAGCACTGTTGTATGTCCCTCTGGATAAGAACATCTGCAAAATGCTGTAAATGTACAGTGTAAATATTACCCCCACGACCCAGATATGGATAAGCAGAAGATGACGGTTGGATCAATGGACAGATTACATTTGTTAGTTGTGGCTCAGGTTAGTTAGATAGTAGTTACAATTAGGTTTAAGTTAGTTTACATAATATTTAGTTATAACTCAGTTTAGTTAGTTAAGCTACAAATCAGTTAGTTATAAGTCAATGTCATTGTTTTACAAGATACAAGTCAGTCAGTCAATTATTTAGTTACAGGTATGTTTAGTTAGTTTAGAATATTTAGTTATAGCCCTATTTAGATACTTTACAATTTACAGGTTAGTTAGTTTGCTAGTTAGTTTACTGGATACTGAGTTATTTTTATAGCTCAGTTTAATTAGGTGGTTACATAGAGGCCTTCTTTACTAAATTAGTTCTACACTAACATATTTGGGTAGTTAATTGGTTAGTAAACAGTCAGGTATATGTGGTGCTTTGAATCTAAAAATCCAAACACAGACAGACAGTCTTCTGTTGCTTTCTCACATCGTTCTTTTTAGGCAGACAGGATGGGAGTGAAACGCTGCTGATGCTGTGAGATATTTGGGATGAAATGCTCGAGAATATGTCACGTTGGGCTGAGGGCAGACAGAAGAGAAAAAAGCTGATGCAGGTGTTTGATGTGTGTGAGGAACGAAAGGGAAAATCTGAATGACTGCATTGGCACCCCACGAGCCTCCACAGCACAATGTGGAGAGATTAGCATCCGGTAATAGAGCCTGGCAGACTCCCCACCGCACGCACATATAACAGCAGTGGAGACACAGGCCTCTCATGATGGAGTCGAGGGAGAAAGGTCACTAATTGTCATTTCAGGTGTTGATAGCAGCTGGAATGGCTCAGCGTTCAATGTTAAATGTTTTGATTCCTGCTGACGCTATTACTATTCCAGTCATTAACTGCACTGCTTGCCAAAACTTGTTTGAATATTCGGAGGCTTTTGTGCCTCTGCGGCGGTGAGAAATTGTTTGTCTGTCAGGCGTCTTTGTAGCAGCGAGGAGAGAAGGAGCGCTCGGATGTTTGGATGTGGTTTAGAGGCGGCCTGTTTCTGTGCTGCTTCAGATTTGCTGCAGCATTCGAGCGTGTTTTTCAAACTGCTGCAGTTCATTCAGAGCCATAAAATCTGAATGTTTGAATTTGCTTTGCTGGTGTCAAAGCAAAAAAGACAGCACCCCTCTCTCTCTCTCTCTCTCTCTCTTTCTCTCTCTCTCTCTCTCTCAAATGAAATATGCTTCATTGGTGTAGCAGGAAGAAAAATAGACTATGTTGCTGTAGAATATTGATTAGAGTTTTATATACAAACAAATCTGTCAGAAACTGATTATTATTATTATTTATTAATCATCACATTTCACATGTATGTCAATGTAGTTTGCTGTCTCTCTCTTGTTCCTTCTCTTTCTCTCTTTGTCTCTCTCTGTTTTTCTGTCTCTCCCTCCATCCCTCCCACTCTCCCCCTCTGTCTCTCTTTTTCTCCATCTCTTTCTCTTTGTCCCTCTATCCCTCCCTCGCTTTCTCCCGCTCTTCATCTCTCTTTATGTCTCCATTTCTTTCTCTCTCTCTTTGTCTGTCTCGATATTCCTCTGTCTCTCCCTCCATCCCTCCCTCCTCTCTTTCTTTCTCTCTTTGTCTCCCTCCGTGTTCCTCTGCCCCCTCCTCCCCTCTATCTGTAGATGATGCTGAAGATGATGGAGGGTATCTGGACGTTATTGTGTCAGAGGCAAAGCATCCTCCAGCACAGCTGGGCCCCATGCCAGAGGGACTTAGCAGTCAACAGGTGTGTGTGTGTGTGTGTGTGTGCTTGCTACCACACAGGCATTAAGTAAAGCTCTTCACATCACATATTCTGCTCAGTGTCCATATTCTGTATTACTCTTATGGTTTATATTGTATTATCTGAGCTCCATTACATGATAGTTCTGTTTAATGTACCTAAAACAGTCAGACAGTGAGAGCAGCACTGAAATAGAATCCGCTGATACTGCTTCTCATTTTTTTTTTTTTTTTTATAATTTATTTCTAGGTTTTTGCCCATTTTTATCTCCTTCCCAATGTAGTGATAGCCAATTAGCCCATCCCCTCTGTTAGGCCTCTCCCCATCACTTTGCACTGTCCCTGACTCTAGGAGGGTGCAGGCAAGCACAAGCCTCCTCCATTGCGTGTGATGCAGCCACCGCCTCTTTTTGAACCACCGCTGATACACCGTCACTGGAGAGCCTAACGGGCTCGGAGGAAGGCACACAGGGTCCCCAGCTCAGATTGGACCAATCAGTAGATGCCTGAGCCAGCGGACATTGCAATGTGAAAGTGATGGGGAGAGTGAGAGAGCACCATCTACCCGCCCAGAGAGAGCACTGCCAATTTTGCTCTCTTGGGTCCCGGCTGTTGATGGCAAACAGCATGACCGGGATTCAAACTCGCGATCCTCGGGTCATAGTGGTAGCGTCTTTGCCCACTGAGCCACTTGGGGCCCTGCTTCTCATTTTACCCCAAACACTCCCTTTCTCAGTAAAACGGTATAAATACTGTGTAAACCTAAGACAGACATGTCTGCATGTCACACTGAACATACCTGAGTGAGGCTGCAAGCATCTATAGTATTTAACTGACATCTGCACAGTCACATACAGTAAGATTAGGGTCAGGATTAGGTTTTAGATTGAGATTAGGATTAGGGTCAGGATTAGGTTTAGGTTAGGGTTAGGTTTTTGGTTGAGATTAGGATTAGTATTAGGATTAGGTTTTTAGTTAAGATTAGTGAAAGGATTAGGTTTTGGGTTTATATTAGGATTAGTGTTGGGATTAAATGTTGGGTTGAGATTAGGATTAGGATTATATTTTGAGTTGCAATTTGGATTACTGATAGCATTAGGTGTGGGCAGAGGGTTAGGATTATGATTCGGATTGATGTTAAGATGAGGGGTTAGGATTAGGTCCAGGGTAAAGGATAGGATTAGGGTCAGAGTAAGGGTAATCATTAACTTTTGAGTTGAGATTAAAGTTAAAGGGTAGGATTAGGTTCAGAATGATGGTTAACATTATGCTTTTGGTTTACATTATGGTTTAGGTTTAAGATTAGGGCTATGGTGAGGGTTAGATTTTATTATGAGGTTACAGTTAAGAGTCTGGATTAGCGTTAGCATTAACATTAAGTTCAAGACCATAAGTCTTAACCATAAATCTCCACCTATATTCTCTACATTTTCTTACTTCACCATTTGAAGGCTTTTACTTTTTTCTCTTTCTTTGTCAGATCATCCGCCGTCACATACTGGGCTCTATTGTACAGAGTGAAAGGAGCTATTTGGAGTCCCTCAAAAGAATCCTTCAGGTGAGTCCTGCATTGAACCTCAAATACTTTCCCCTCATTCTTCATTTCTAGCTACAAAAAAATCATAGACTACTGCTACAGATAGGCTGAAAATATCCAATTTGATATGGTTTGTCTTCCAACAAGGTTATAAAACCATTATATGTATATATATATATATAGTTTTTTACATTTTAAGTCACACTATATTGATTTGTTTTCATTCTGAATGTAAACACCCAATTATTGTTATATGGTTATGGAATCTTCTCACAGATCACTGCATTTTTATATAAGATCTAAGTGCTAATTATTAAAGATTAATGTCCCAGAGTCCCGAAATTATTTTTTCTCTCACTCTATTTTGTATACAGTGGAACCTCGGTTGTCATCATTAATTTGTTCTAAAGTGTCTGATGATAACCGAAACAACGATCGATAACTGAAACAAATGATAACTGAAGCAATATTTCCCATAAGAAATAATGTAAATCCAATTAATCTGTTCCAGACAGTCCAACATATTAACAAAAACACATTTTATATAGAATAACTATAGTTTTACATACAGAACACAGTGAGAAATAAATACAAAAGACTAATGAAATGGATAAATGAACATTTAACATCACTCTTACAGGTTTACACTGTTTTAGAGTGTGCTGGTGTGGTCCAACCAACAGCCTTTGTTTTGTACCCCTGTTCTCTGGGTTTTTGGCTGCTATTTGTTTTCACACCCATTTTCGGGTGGTAGTGCTGTGCGCCATCACTTTAGTGTGATGTGGTTTAGTTTGTTTTGAGCATTATAAATGAGAAACAAAGCCAGAGAAACAACCACTGTACATATATTAACACAATTTTACTTTTTGACTGAATGTACAGTGTAAGTGTAGAGTTTACAGTTTACCTTTTTGAATAAAATTTACATTGTAATGTTTTGCTTTCTAAGGAGGGAATATCAAAAATTATCACCACTTTAGTTCTATTAAAACTTCTGTTGGCTGCAGTGTCTTCTTAACACTTTCTGTACTACGTCGTGTGCAGGTGTTATGTCAGTTCATTTATGACTGCAGTGCAATAAAAAATGGCTACCCCACTTATGATTTGCATTTAAGAAGAGCAGTGTGTGATTATTTTTTGTGGTGTGAGTGTGGTCTGGTGCCAGTATTTATCACAGACTGAGTGCACAGTATGGAGAAAGTGTTTTGTTGTGAAGAAGTGGGTTTGAATGGATAGGGAAGTTAATGGAAGGTTGAACAAGCATCAGCCATAAAGACACCCGTCCATGTACATGACTAATGACAACATTGGGTTTCCACGTGAACTCATTCTGTGTTGCAATAGATTTGCAAATCAGCATTGGTACTGTGTGTGCCATCATCCACAACAGACTTTGAATTCTAAAAGTTTGTGATAGACGGGTACCAAAACAACTCGCAGAAGAGCACAAACAGATGCATTTGGACATCTGCAAACAAAAGTTGGACAGATACTCTATCCAAGGTTGTTGTGTTATTGCATGAGAATGCACGTCTGTTCATACTGTGGACACTCTCAAAATCTTGATTTTTGAGCTACTCCATCCAGTCCTGGTCTCGACCTATTAGACGTTCAACTGTTTCATTGCTTTAAAGAAACAATAAGAGGATGGAGATTCATGTCTGATGAAGAGGTGAGGACATTTGTGTCTCACAGCTCAGCCAAAAACAGGTTTTAATGAGGGAATACCAAAGCTTGTTGATAGATGGACAAAGTGTAAAGCAGGGAGATAATGTAAAAAATAAAGTACAGTGGTAACCCTACTTATGAGTTTAATCCGTGCAGGAGCCAAGCTCGTTAGCTGGTTTGCTCGTTAGCTGGATGCATTTTCCCCATAAGAATACATGTAAAACTGATTAATCCGTGTCAGCCGGCCAATATACAGTATACTTTAATATGCTAAATAATGTGTTTATATGGGTTTTTAAAACATAAACATGACGATGGCGCTCGTGTAGGCTGGCGGCTAAGGAGGACAGGAGGACGGGCGTACGTGTATGGCATGGTTACACTTATCATATGAAAAGTAAAAGTAAAATGTATCTAACTTTCTTGTTTACTACCTTTTGCTGTCTTTGTGTCGCTTTCACTAGCACTTTCACTGGACAGCGGTCAAAGGTAATGACTGACCTCTTCTTCTACGCTAGCATCTAGGGGATGCTATGACCGCCGCACCCCTAGTGGTTGGCATACTTGAATTAATTTACGCTACTCGTTACTTGGAATTTTATTCGTTACCTGGAACAAAAATATTCCGAGATCTCGACTCGTTACCTGGAATACTCGTTAGTAGGGATGCTCGTAAGTAGGGTTACCACTGTATTTGTGTATATGGCATTCTTTCAATTTTCAGTCTGATGGGCTTGTAATTTTTGGAATCTATGGAAGGCTGTGGCTGGTTTGTTAGTCAGTAATGTCCAGGTTTTCTGAACCTTCAGTATGTCATCAGGACATTTGGCTGCTATGTAAGTTACATTTCCTTGAGCTCACTTTATTCAATTTCAGGTCACTTCATACTGTCTGGACAGATCTTTCTTGGAGTAGTATGTCTCAAAGATTTTCAGATGCTCAGCCTCTTTTAAAGTTATGATACAGGGGCTACAGTAACTCATAATGCCATAATCAGATTCACATTGAGTTACATATCCTTTTAAATGAAACCCAACACAGCTGGCAGGTTCAGCCATATCTGTGATCTGAGCTGGAGGAAAGCGTTTATTATGAATTTCCCTTTGAAGGCTGAGGCACTGTCGAAAATTGAATCCCAGATCAATGACAGACGTGTGAAATCTAGTCCGTCTAGATCTTCGTGATTTCCCGGCTTTGTTGTGGAATCAAAGTGATATCTGTAGTCCTTTGCCATTTGCGCTCTCATTATTGCATTGCATCTTGTTAAGCTAATGTGCTCAACAAGTTCACCAATAAAGCTGAGCGGATGGGCTAAGATGGTCCAATAATTGCAGACGGTGGGACAAGGAAGAAGATTAAAGCTGTGGGATAATTGAGCTTAGTGGTGGAGTTACTTCTTTAGGCCTCGCTAGAGAAGAAGCATCCCTTTGCCTCATCCTTAGCCTTGTTTTGTCTTTGTCGATAATTCATTAGCAGTCGAGAGTGTGGGGGAGCGAAGAAAGCAGTCATGAAAAATCTATTGTTTCCCCAAATCTACTACAAAGCATCTTTGCTTTTAAAGATTAGGCCTTATGGTTTATTCATGAACATCGTCGTTCTTGCTTTTTGGGCTCGAAGGCGATGGAGGTCCGACATCACTGCTATTTTTTTCAATCCTTTAGTTTCTACTGGACGATGAGAACGGCTAATAAGACTCAGAGCTGAGACTTTAAAGAGCCATTAAACTTCAGCATCGCATATTAAACTACAGGCTTGTCTAACTCGAATCAGAACCATGCAGAACATAGTTTTTCATGGAGGAAATGGCATGACTTGTCGCCATCTGCTTAAGCTGTAAGGGAATTAATGGAGGAGTTCACTGAAGGGTTTGTAAGAAAGCTTGGGCGAATCAGTGAACAAGCTGTAAGTCGTGATGATTAAGTATGCACACATCTCCTTGGGTCAAACACATGCATTTTTTTTGTCTGCTGGATGTGTTCATTTATGTAAATGGGGCATTTGAGAAATCTGTGGAATCTTGTAATGAATGAAATGTAAAGTACGTTGAGAAGCGTCTCCCATTCAGATTCACGACCTTCTCAACCCTGTTCGGTTTTCAAGGTGACGCAAAACCCAGCAGTAAATCAGCTCATGCTTAATGCACGGATATAAAATGTGATCTTTCTTCAAAAACAAGACCTTAAATCTGTGTATACTTTCTAATTAGCATAATGTTGATCTTCTGGGAGCTCTATATGCATAAAGAAGAGCAGAAGAACTTTTTATTGAACCCGTCCACAGTGAATACTCACACACACAAGTGAACACACACTAGGGGGCAGTGAGCACACACATTTATGAAGCACTGGTCAATGCGCCGACACCCTGGGGAGCATTTGGGGGTTAGGTGCATGCTCAAAGGCACCCAAGCTGTGGATTTTTCTTGCTGGACCTGTTGGTCCCAAGTGGGTTTCTCTACACTTTAGGCCACAGCTGACCTGTTACTTTCCTATATCAACAAACGCCTTGATAGACTTTCTCCTCTTTCTGTATAAATTAAAGAATGTACTGAACCTATTTTACCCTCACCAGCTGCATAGTGGGCAACTGTGGGCTTGAGGTTAGTTAATTCCGCTGAACTGATTACTAAAAACAACTAAAGGCACCTAATCCCCATCTGTTCCATGGGCGCCATGGATAGGGCTGCCCACCTGTTGGCAAGTGTGCCCACTCTGTGAGCTACCTTGTGAGTGAACTCAAAATAATCCAAAATAATGTATCACACACTGCCAACGTCTTCAAAATAGTCCCTCAAAAAAGGCAGCAGGTTAAAGTACATTGGCAGTAGAAGCTACTGTTGGTGTTATATAATAGTCTTAAAACGTCATTATAGTTGATGGACTGTGAACATAGATGTTCTTTATATTTTAGCTACTAAACAAGCTCACATTTCTGAGGATCCAGTGAAATTTTAAATATAAATATACTTTAAAAAATATGTAGGGGTTTAGATTTTTTTATTATGATGGTATGATTGAAGCCATTTTTATTCCACTCATTATTCCCATAAACAACATAGACCTATTATGGGCTTGGCATTACTACAGGATAACCACAGGATGTCAGTAGTCTATAACAGATTCAGCTGGTATTTTAGCAGATTTTGCATGAAATACTTTATTTATAACAAACACAGAATAAAAACTGGTGGCAAGACGGGCTGAGGGTTTCACTTGCACTGACTGACAATACCCTATATTGACAAACACTACATTCACAAGCGTCCTACATTTAATGACTTACAGAGGACAGGACAAACACAAGGGCGCTATAAAGCACACATAATCAAACTCAGAATTACAAACAGGGCTGTGTGATAAGGTATAACAGGAGTAACGAGACATGACAATGAGACAAGAGCGGGGACATGACACCACCAAGGACACACACACATGTCCAAAAGATGCACAGAAAACATGTGACAGAGAATGGACGAGGCAGTTGCAGGGGTGTGACATGTATTTCGTCTTTTATTTAGCTGACCTTCTATACGTTGTCTGAAATGATTCATGGACACATTTGAGAAAGTGTCATTTCTCAGCAATTGGTTTGAGCTGGCATTAGAACCAATGTTAAGAGTTAGGACCAGGGTGAAGATTTGGTTTTGGTTTGAGGTTAAGGTTGTATTTAATGTATATTTTGAGCTATGGTGGACTACTGGGGGGCAGCTGTGGTCTACAGGTTACATAAGCAGGCTTGGGACTGAAAGGTTGTTAGTTTAATTCCTGTAACCAGCAAGAAAATTCAAAGGCTGAAGTGTCCTTGAGCAAGACACTTGATCCTCAGTTGCTCCCTGGGCACACAACTGAATTTGACCTCCGCATTTAACCCATTCGTGCAGTGAAACACACACACACACTAGTGAACACACTAGGCTGTGAGAATTTGTGCCTGAAGCGGTGGGCAGCCCTTATCCACCAGCGCCCGGGGAGCAGTTAGGGGGTTAGGTGCTCAAGGGCACTTCAGTCATGCCCTCTCTGGGGATCAAACTGTCAACCTTCCGGTCATAAGACCAGATCCTTAACCACTAAGCCATGGCTGCCCCCATATCCCCATTTCCATATGGGAATGAATACAAATACCTTTCCTCCTTTTTTTATTCACCCGAGCACATTCTGGTTTGTTATATTCACATTTTTTAACATTTTACGCTACATTCTTTGAGACTTGAGACTCTTGCATTTCCCCCTGATTCCTCAGGAGTACCAGAGGCCCCTGATGGAGGCGGAGCCTCGTATCCTGAGCCCCAGGAAGATTCGGCCCATTTTCTACCGGGTGCGAGAGATCACTCAGTGCCACTCCATGTTCCAGATTGCCCTGGCATCCCGTGTGGCAGAGTGGGACTCTAGTGAGAAGATTGGAGATTTATTCGTAGCCTCGGTGAGTGAGAATTTCACTGACAAACATTTTAGTCACAGACAACAAAAGCAGTATTCAGTTATTCAGTCATATTCAGGCTTCTTCAACTGTGTTCAGTGAAACTAAATGAAGATGATGGAGAAAGTGGTTATTAAACATTGTGTTTGTAAATAGAAGAGATATTTATTACTCTTTGATAGGTTTGACACATGTAATTATTTGTTGATATCAAAACAAGCAGGAAAATCAGGCTCAAAACTGCCAATATAAAATGTAAATTGTGCCAATTAAACAGCTCTGACCCATTGAGTCCCTGTGGTATATGACAATAACATGCAGTAGATTTTTTAAGCCCTGGACGTTGTGAGGTGGAGCTGTTGGTTTGGATATGTTGCTCCTGTACATCCCAAAAATGCTCAGATTGAGAATTCAGAGGGAGACACAGGTTGATTGGAAGATACTACTGTTTGGAGCACTTCACAAGATTTGGGATGCTCCAGCTCAGACATCTAGTCATGTAGATTTGACCCATGTCGTTAGCTCAGATCATCACAGCTACCCATTTCTCTCACATTCAGAGACAGTTTGGGAACAAAATGCAGCCCTGGACTTCCGTCTTTAGTCCAGGCCCCTGGGACTCAGCAAAACTCAGCAAAAATACTTATATAACTCAGAGAGATTTTATCCTAGAAACAAAATGATACTTACTCAGAAACCTTAAAGGGTCTAATTTTCAAATACAGTATATATAGTTTGAATCTAAATACATTCTATTGATATTTCTGAGAGGAGCTTAAAAAAGCAGAGACATGTTTGTGAGAGCGAGTCAGGCAGCTGCATGTTTTTTCCCCACCAAATGACACAATCTGTCATTCATATGATAATGACATGCTAATTCTGGACATTCCATTGGTAGAATAGCAGCTCTGGATTGTGTAGAATGTGAACATGAATAAAAGACCTCTCACCACTCAAATAACACGTATCTGAATTTATCCTGAATCCTGAAACCCAAACCCCTAATCCTGAATCCTGAAACCCATATCCTGAATTTCCTGAAAGGGATCAATCGATTATATCTGTATCTGTATCTGTATCTCATAAATATTAAATCCAAGAACCACTGAGTGAGTCAACTAACTAACACATGTTGCATTAGTTAAGCTTTAGAAATAAAACATCATACAATTTCTAAAAACTGTGCAGTGTGTAGACAACACCTCTGTTTATTCAGTTCTGAGCTCAAAAGTGTTGACTAGAAATGTTTAGAGTGTGTTTTTAATGATATTTAATCAAAATATAGATTTATGACACTCTTACTGTTTTTCATTGTTGTTGCTGAGTTTGTGCTGAACAAAAGCCTGTGTAACACTTTGGGAAAAAATAATTTTAGATGTGTGTAATTTGTAAAAAGTCAAGACCTGTCAGACTACATCAGACTACCCTCAAACTCCAGGGAGTTAAAACTGCTAATAAAATGTGTCAATACTTCAATTTAATTTCATTCAACTTTCATTAGAACTCTGTTTAACTATAAAATAATGA
>BRDA01009863.1:15060-28262 GCA_036984385.1 Crenuchus spilurus
ACAATGACCCAAAGCACACAGCCAGAATAACCAAGGAGTGGCTCCGTAAGAAGCATATTAAGGTTCTGGAGCGGCCTAGCCAGTCTCCAGACCTAAACCCTATAGAAAATCTTTGAAGGAAGTACAAACTCCGTATTTTTCAACGACAGCCCAGAAACCTGGCTGATCTGGAGAAGATCTGTGTGGAGGAATGGGCCACAATCCCTGCTGCAGTGTGTGCAAACCTGGTGAAAAACTACAGGAAAAGTTTGACCTATGTAAAGGCTACTGTACCAAATATTAACATTGATTTTCACAGGTGTTCAAATACTTATTTGCAGCAGTAACTCAAATTATCAAAAAATCATACATTGTGATTTCTGGATTTTTTCTTTTAGATTATGTCTCTCACAGTGGACATGCACCTAAGATGAAAATTTCAGACCCCTCCATGATTTCTAAGTGGGAGAACGTGCAAATTCACAGGGTGTTCAAATACTTATTTTCCTCACTGTATGTTTAAATGTGTTTTTGAAGGCTATTTTTCAAAAATAAATTTGTTTGGTTTGTATTCTATAAAAGTGGGTCCCGATTTAATGACCATGAGAAAATGTGGGTCCCGGGCTGAGACCAGTTGAGAACCTCTGTGGTAGATGGTATACCGCTGTAAATTGTAAAATGCAGTAGACTGTATAACACTGTCAGTGGTATACTGCTGTAAATGGTATAATGTGGCAAATGGCATAATGTACAGGTAAAATATAGTACCTAGTGTAATGGTTAAATGGTGTAATATAATAAATTGTATAATGCAGTAAATGTTACCGGATTGTTTTTGTCAGTTTGGATTCTGTAGCGGGTGATGAAGCTCGGCTTTCCTGTTAAATCCACCAGCATGAGAAAGGCATTAAAAAGCCAGAAGAAGAATGTAGGAACCAGCATAGTACCTGTTCCCCAACACAGACAGACAACAACAAATTTAATTAGCTTGGTTAAAATGTAAATAACTTTTTAAATATTTTTAACTGAGTTTATAATGGTGCTAAGGTATTGAAAAAGTCATTGCTAAGGTATCCTAGGTGGTTCATAAGATGTTTTTTTTTTTTTTTTCAGCAATGACATTAACATGTGCAACAGGTTAGGCCACTATCTACCAAACCTAAAGGATCTGTTGTATTTTTCATCACTACAAGAAAGAAAAAAAGATGTTTTAAGTTGTAATTTTACTTAAAAAACAGCATGATTAAGCAATGACACCTGGAAATTATGATTTATGTGTTTGTTACATCTCAGTTGAATTACTACAATTCAGAGCGTACTGGGGCGAGCCAGTCCTCACTAGCACAACTTCAGCTGATACAAAATACAGCAGCTCGTTTACTTACTACTATTAAGAAGTACGATCATATCACATCAATGTTATCTCCAGTTTTGTGCAGCACTGTAGTCAAAACTGATTGTTTTAAATGTGCTTTAGAAATGGAACAGAAATAATAAACTAGAAAGGGACTAAGTTGGCATGAAAAACCCCCAAATTTACATTGTAATGTTAAACTTCATAAACAGCTCTTGATTATAATTAATAACATAACTGAAATAATAAAATAGAGTTGGTGAAGGCTGTTGATTAGTAAACTTATTATTAAGTTGTTAATGTGGACACAGAGATACAACACTGCAGAAAATTGTAAAATTGATTAAGCCTATTGGCTGTAGACTGTTATGAAGTTTAATGGAGTGTGTTGATTGTAAAGCGTCCTTGGGTATCTAGAAAGGCGCTATATAAGTGTAACGTTCCTTCCTTCCTCCTTATGGAGTTGTAAATCCATAGATAACAATTAAAATAATGAACCTTATTAAATTTACATTGTGTTTCAGCAAATTTAAATATATTTTAAGATACATAAATCTGTAAATAATGTTTAAATTGATGGAGCCTGATGTCTGTATAGTAAGCTAAAAGGTGTACAAATAGTGTTATGGAGGTTTATATCTGGAGAAAATGAATAAAACTGACAAACAGCTGACTGTACAGCACTACAGAATGTGACAGAGGTGCACCAAGTACAATTAAGAATTTACAGAGGCTTATCCTGTGTTTTAACTGTTCAGTCATGTTGAGTAAGGATCACAATGTTGTGTAAATTAATGTTACTGCAGGTTGGGTTGCATCACACCACTCAGTCTGACCAAGAGTAACTCTGACCAAGAGTGACTCTGGCAAAGTCCAAAACATCCTGAGCTCTGACTCAGGTAATTCTCAGGTAACCTCAAAAAACCATGTAAAATAAACTGGTCAGTAAAAGGTCTTTCACACTAACGGTGCTTGAGTTTGTTCTCTTAAACTATTATCTGCAACAAGTATAACTCTTCTGACAAACAAATTGATCCTCAACAAAAATCAATTCCCGCCCCTCACAAATAACCCAGATAGCCAAACTGAAGCTTTCTTATTTTGGAAGAAACAGTTCATTAGAAAAGACAATTAAGCTGGATCAACTGAAGATAAAAGAGGACGAGGACAACCAGCAAAAAGATGGGTGATATAAAGGTAAACATTGGATACAATGAAAAGATTATAGGATATAAATTAAATCATCTATTAATTGCCAGCAAAATAATACTTAAAGAAGTATTCCACTCTGGTCTACAAAACATGTTAGCATTGAATTAGCAAAGGTTTCTGTAGAGTTGAGCATAATATTTATGGAAAATAAAATTAACAGAATATAGATATTAGTTCAGTTCTCACCCACAAAAAACAAGGCTGCCTCATTTCCATTAAAGGCGATGTACAGTTTGGTCCACTGTTTTTGCCAGAAGTCCCCCGAAGCCCCCCAAAACCTCTGCAGATGCCTACAAACAGAATACATAGACATTTACACTGATCATTCAATTTTTATATCAACCACAATACATTTATTGCAATTCCACATATGAAATAAAATTTAAAATTAGTTTTAGTTAGTTTTATACCAAAGCTAAAGCAGCACTAAAGCAGCTAAAGTAATGCTAACTTATACCACATGAATCAGCAAGGTGCAAAGTACAAAAAATCAACATATTTGCACCAAGTTGTTATTAATCTCAAACACACGATTATGTGGTTATTGATACTGTACAACACACAATTATGTAACAAATTTCAGGTTTCAAAGATAGTTACTATAGCTTTTCACTCTATTATAAACAAATAAGTCTCTGCTGATCAGTTTCATTTGTGGGAGCTGGAAAAAATTATAATTGTGGTAACATTTTACACTAAACTATTACTTTAAACTCCACCTTAGGACTATAAAGCTTTGTGGGGAAATCTTATTACCATGTGACAGAATTTCCTAAAGCAATGAGAAAGAACAGTCCTGATCCAATGACGAAAAAAGCCTTTTTCATAGAATCCCATAATCCCCCACTGCTCTCCTAAAGAGATAAGACCCACATAGAGTTAAACAGTGCAATCAGGGGGATAAAACTCAGCATTTCAGTGTTTATTCATATGTTACATATTTTAGCCATAAAAGCCACTTAATGTCTGTTAAAAGCATTTTAAACATTTCCTTCAATGATACTTATTCTTACTCTCAAAAAAGAGTCTTGCTAATGTAATGGTATAATTTCCTTCTGGTCCAATAAAATACTATATATCTAAGCTCCCCAGACAAAAATAAAAATACTGACCTTGCATATTTAAGTTGGTAGTAACTTCAGGCTCCTGCAGATGGCACTGCATAAGAATGATTGGATCATAAATACTTATGCAACAGGATTCATAGATTGATAAGAGGTGATACAGTGCAGCACATGTTTAATTTAATGTATGAAAAATGTGTCACAAAGCAGATATTCATGATTGGTAAAATGGAGTGGTTGTATTTGGGCATGCCAAAGGACATACAGTATCTTACAAAAGTGGGTACACCCCTCACAATTCTGCATATATTTGATAGTATCTTTTCATAGGACAACACTATAGAAATTAAACAGAAATACCTTAAAGTAGTCAGTGTACAGCTTGTACAGCATTATAGATGTACTGTCTTCTGAACATAGGCCATAATGTCAATACACTATGTAACCACCATTATTATCTAGCACTGCCTTAACCCTCTTGGGCATGGAATTTACCAAAATTCAAAATTCAAAGTACAAGTTTATTTCTATAGTGTTGTCCCATGAAAAGATATAATAAAATATTTGCAGAAATGTGAGGGATGTACTCACTTTTGTGAGACACTGACGTTTGAATGAAGTAGCTGAATTTGCAGGTGTATCAAAGTGTACACTCATACAGGTCTACCAGCAGTGGCAAAAATTCCAGTCTATTGGATATTCACATTAGAATTTTGGCTGAAAAATGAAACCGATGGACAGGGTCCGCCAATAGGTTTCACAGCTTGTGAATGAAAATCATGTCAATTCCAGAACTGCTTCTAGAACTCAACGCAGATCCTTCACACCTGCAAATTCAGCTACTTCCTTCACACTATGGCCTTTGGCAAGCCCAAATACAATCACTCCATTTTGCCTTTCATTAACATATGCTTTGTTACCCATTTTACATACATCGCTGTACTGTACCACCTCTTCTCCAACTACAAAACCGATCACACCCTGCAGGTACTTATAGCCTGATCATACACATGCAAAGCTATCTGCAGGAGCCTGAAGTTACCATCACCTTAAATAAGACAGGTGACTATTTTTTGTTCAGCTTATCTGTCTTAAATTACATTAAAACTATAATACAAATGTTATAGAAAATACTGTAGAATACTAAACACCTTTATCATGAAGGTAATTTTAAGGGGAGGGGGTATTAAATATGCAAAACAGTGTTCTAACAGTGTTACAGACCTGCAAATATTAGAGCATAGATGTTTCAGTAATCATATTGCAGAGTAATCTTCATGTTACTGAATTCAGCTACTGTAAAACAATAATGCTAATATGTATTTTTTAAAAACTGAACTCTCAAGTTTCTAAAACTTCCATCTACATCAGCCACATCTGTTATACAAAGCCTAACTTCCCTTCACAGGTGCGTATGGCATTAACTAAATGAAGTGTGGTCAGGTCATTTAGAAAACCTGTGGCAATACAATAATAATAATAATAATAATAATAATAATAATAATAATAATAATTCGGACAGAAGGGAAAATGCAAATAAAACAAACCCAGTGATTTCTTGCATTTGCTTTGACACATTTCATTGCAGACTGTATGAACCCAAGATATATCTTTTGTCTGGTCAACTTAATTTTATTTGTCGATATATGCATCAATTCCTGCAAAACATTGCAAAATAGTGTTGGGGCAGAAAAAAACATTTACCATTTGGAATTTTGACATTCCTTCTAATAATGCTTAAAGAACGTTTTGGCAGTTTTTGGTCTGAGGAAACAACAAAGTGTTTCAGGTGTTATTTTGTCCCACCCTTCCTGCAAACACATTTTAAGGTGTGCAACAGTCATATTTTTCCTTTTAAAATTCTCCACACATTCTCTATTGGGGAAAGGTCAAGACTGCAAGCAGGCCAGTCCAGTACTCATACCCTGTTTTTCCACAGCCATGCTTTTGTAATGTGTGCAGAATGTGGTTTGTCTTGTTGCAAATGTATGGACATCCCTGGAAAAGATGCCTTGAAGGCAGCATATGTTGCTCTAAAGTTTCAAAGTACTTTTCAGAAATGTAAATGACCTTTTTCAAGGCCACTGACACAACCCCATACCATGATAGACTCTGACTTTTGGACTTTGCTGATAACAGCCTGAATGATCTTTGGTCCAGAGCACATGGCACCCATTTCTTCCAAAATCTGGAATACTGATTCATCTGACCAAAATATACATTTCCACTGATGGTCCATCCCAGATGGCTCTGAGCCCAGAGAAGTAAATGCTGGACATGCAAGGGTTCTTTTCTGCATACGAAAGACTTAGGTAACATTTGTGAAAATAACTCTGAACTTTTTTCCCCAAAGTTTGCCAAAAGTAATCCCTTGCCCAAGTGGTTATATCAGGTATTGATGGTTCTTGATGCAGTGCTGTTTCAGTAATTGGAGATCACATGTGTTTAACTTGCATACAACCTTGCCCTTTATGCACAGAAATTCCTCCACATTCCTCAAACTGTTTAATTATATTTTGCAAAACAACAATACTGGGTTGATTACGGTCTGCAATGAAATAAAAGTCAAAGTATATGTAAAACAACAACTTTTTTATTTTTTGCATTTTCCATACATCCCCAACTTTTTCTGATTTGGGGTTGTAATACTATTACTACCAATAATAATAATAATAATAATAATAATAATAATAATAATAATAAAAGTATTATTATTATTATTATTATTAGTAGTAGTAGTAGTACTAGTAGTAGTTGTTGTTTTTATAACCTGAATATCAAAGCAAACAGTTCATTTTATTCTTCATGAAAAATATATACATATTATATATGATAATATATACCTGTGCCAAGTTCCTGCGCCGAAGCTGCTGTGAACTCGATGGAGCCTCCATTTCCCACTAATATACACATACATAACCAATTCATAAGTCAGTTACAGACACAGAGCTGTTTATAAACACATTCCTGCGCTTATAACCATTTAAACAAGAATCTTTACATTTGTCCATATGAACCCCTGAAAATAAACCAAACTGCATAAACAGTGAACTCAAACACTACAGTGATGCAAGTACTTTACTTGCTACTTAAATATAGCTGCGGTAAAGATAGTTTAATATTAGACATACATTTGAAATTCAGAATTCTGCTTTTCCTCACCAGTTAGAAAACACAGATTCACCAGCACAGTTACAGTTTCATGGTGAAATGGAAGAAAACAAAAAAACACAACTTTTATTCAAATGCATTTGCTAATATAAAGCTGGAACACAGCGGCTTAACTTTGTGTTTGCTCCAGCGGCAAGCTGCAGTGTTAAGGACCATCTCACAATAACCAAAAAAGAAATGTGAAGTGTTAATAATATCCATGTAAATATATTAATTAAAAGATGCACTGAATATTTGGTGACCAAAATTATTTGGCCAAAAATGACAAAAAACATACTTTCTGTGTTTGGCTGAATAAGTTAAAAAATGTAATCATTTATATAGAACAATGACATTTTTAATGACACTGTAATGTTTTTTTCTGGTTCCTGACTGTACACGTGCTCCAGTCTGACTTGCTGTAGTAAAATAAGAAGTTAAACACAGAAAATCACACTGGAGCACATCTAAGACTGGGAGCTAGAAAAAACTAATCCAATAGCTGTAGGGTAATTCCCTCTTTAACTTGTCATTTTTCCACAGTGATCTTATTTTTGGGCATAGTATATATATAAATGTTAGTAAACCTTGTAGTATGTGTGGAATAAATGTCTGTATTTTACCAAGTTAGACTGACATCATTAAGTTCAGTAACATTATAGTTTAATTCATTGTGCTTTTATATTTGTGTATAAAACAAAAGTTTTAATTAATTTTTTTAAAAGAAAAATTACATGAGACACTTTATGAATATGTAGAAGGTGCATGTATGTTAGATTATTACTTATATTTAATTAAAACATATGAAACTAAATAATGAAAATATTTAAAATTAATAATGTAAGCCACATGGACTTGTATGTTTAATGTGTGTGTCATTGACTACAGACACTGAAACATATAATTGACACTGATAATTGTATTGTATTCTGGCTTCATCATAACAAGTGCAGTTTAGTAAAGGTTGTGCTGGTAGTTTTTTTGCCTTCTTCCATTACTACGTTTTTGGATTTCATTTCATTCTGCTGTGCTGATTTGGCCGCTGGATTGCTGTACAGTTTAGCTAACAGGAAGTTTCCACCTGTCACTTTGACACTTTAGCATTTTTTGAACCCAAAAAGAATTCAAAAAGAGAAGCAATTAGTTGCACAAAATTCAGTTCATTTACTGAAAGATGGATGTTCTCAGAAGTTTGACGACACTTCGGAAATCTGAAATTATTCAGCACTTGAAAAGTTTTTTAGCTGCTCCTTTTTAAATTTATTCATATTGTTTTAGGGGAAAGGTACTTTTACTGCAGACGTTCATTATTTGGCCAAAATACTGCTAGAGGTGGATGTAGAGTACTCTTATATTCTGCATGCATTTAGTTTAAGGTCACTTAAAGATTACTGTTGTAGTTTTGACTGCGTGAAACTTTGAGCTTAGTCAGCCAATAAGCACAATAAACACTGCAGGTTCCCCTTAAACCGCCCTCAGAGTAAGGTTTTATTAGAATTTCTCCATGTATTAAAGCTTGAAAACTCACCTGAAGTCTCTCCTCTGCTGAATAGAAGGGAACTGTATATTTTTGCTTGCAGTTTGTTTACCTGGTTTATCAGCGCCATGCACCGCTTCTGATTTGTCAATTACAGATCAGCTGACTATGCGAGAGTCCCGCCCTTTGGCCTTTGCTTGTCTTTCTTTATTAAACGTAGCTCACTGGCGACACCTTCATGTCAAAACACCAAATAAACTAACCGCATTACACTGCTATTCAAAAAGTCTAAAAATGACGAAAAGGGCCCCTTATAAAGGCCCCTCAGAAACTTTACGTAATTGGCATCATCAATTATTTCATTAATAAAATCGTCATTTTTAAAAACTGAATACTGTTCATAATAAAAAGGAAACAGAAAAAGGAAAGGAACTTTAACCTAATGTTTTGTTACACAACCTTTAGAGGCAATCACTCAAAGTAATTGATTTCTGTAGCTCTATAGTACAGCAGGTAATTTGGCTGAGTTCAGTGCTCTAGCAGTCTCAGTTTGAAAGGTGGCTTTTTACACAGATGATCAATGGGATTCAGATCAGGGCTCATAAAAAGCAATTTTAGAACAGTTCAGTGTTTAGTTCTTAACCATTCTTGAATGCTCTTAATGCCGTGTTTTATGTCATTATCCTGTTTGAAGACTCTTGGCCTGTGACTGAGACAAACACTTTGTCTAAAGAAGATTCTCCCAAAAGCAGCTTGTCAATATACATTTTAGCCCATTCCAATCAGACTTTTTTATGTTGAAGCCCTCTTGGCTCATGTTCTATGGAGCTCACTGATGTTCAAAAAGAGAAGAATTGTGCAATCAGACAATGATGTATGGAGTTCAACTTGTATCTCTTTTGAAGTTTTCCTTGGTTCTTTTTCTACAATTTCCACTATCCTTCTGTTCAGTTTAGAGTTGATGTTTCTTTTGCGGCTACCGTCTCATGGACTTTAAACTTCTTAATAATAGTTAGGGTTAGGGTTAAGGGTTTTTTTTTCCATGAAAAATGGTACCTCAAAGTAAATATTTACAGTATTCCTATGTTCAGTGATACTTTATGCAAAATGTGCTAAACTACAGTAAACAGCTGTACTAATAATAATGCCCATTAGCTCACTATCAACTTGACAATTTGTCAACTAACAACTGCCTGACAAGTGCCCGTCCTTCTGTTCGTCCAATTTGAGGTGGACCTTGTTACCTTGGTGAAAATCTGGAAGAAGACAGAAAGTCTACTTTCATAGAAGTGCTTATATGCAGCTTTCCTGTTAAATCTGACTACTTATTGTGGTTTTATGAGTCTTGGTTGTAGACTTTACTGAAGAAGGGGAGGAGTTGTGTGTACTTGGCAACCTACCATCAAGGAGGTGGGGTAGCTGCTACTGGGGTGTCCCTGTAACTTATCAAATCTAAATGAGGATGAGGCTACTGCAAAATCCATTTAGCTATGCCAACAGCCCTCTCTACACCTTCATTTGACTGTGGGTAGATAATTCCGGATTCAACAAGAGGACAGACTGTTGAGAAATGTATTCAAACTAGAAATACTCCACTGTGCCTGGAAAGACCGCTTTAATGAATATAGAAAAGCACTCAACAAAGTATGCTCGGAATATGGTGATACTGATTGAAACCAATACAAATAATCCTATAGTACTTTTAGTGTGATTTCTAATCTTACAAAAATCAGGCAGACACTGAACCTCTGATTCCATCTAATCTTACCAATAACATCTTTATCAATGAGTTGACTTGTAAAATAAAATGACTATCAGCTAAACCTGAAGACAATATTAGATTAAAGAAAATGGAGGATTGTGTAAAGGATGTGAAATGCTGCATGACTTCTTTTGGGCCCAAATACAACAGGAAATAAATTATTAGACTTAAAATCAAATCTCGCTGATTTCACTGTTGCATCTGGTTTAAAAGCAAAAAATCTTGGTGTCATACAGTGGTGCTTGAATATTTGTGAACCTTTAGGATTCCCTATATTTCTATAAAAATATGACCTAAAACAATATCAGATTTTCACACAAGTCCTAAAAGTAGATAAAGTAAACTGAGATACTTGGGCTGTCATACCACGGCTCACACATGTTCACCCAGGTTTGTTGATGTTGCAGTGGAGGGATGTCAATATCTCAGGGAGCTCCCATGTCTGTTTACCTTCTAGCTCTCTCCTTTTAGGGAAGCTGTTCTATATAGTTCTGCTGGAGTTCTAGCTACACTCTGTTAAGTAGGGTTGCTACCCGTCCCGTAAAATACGGAATCATTCCGTATTTGTAAATTAAAAGTTGCGTTCCGTATTGAACCAATACGGGACGCGCTTTGTTACGTATTTTTATTAAAGGGGGTGAAATAAGGTTGATCTGAGACAGAACGATATGTTTAAATGAAGAGGAAACCCTGCTGGTTTCTCTCTCACCCTCTCTGTCGTGTTTCAGTAGTGTGTGTGTGTTATGGGTCGTTAGTGCACGAAACGGCTCTTAGAGTTGACTCTTTGAAATGAACGATCAGAGCCGACTCGTGTCTGGGAGCCAGCTTCGTTTCCCCCCTTTTTTCTGTTGAAGTTGCATGGGATTGGTCAGTTACACTATGTAAGGTGGTGGTGGGGGTCGCTATATAGTTATCAACTATAATTGTTGCATGCACACACACACACGGAGGGAAGCTACAAAAAGACTCTCTCTGCATATGACAAAAAAATTACATAAGTTTAAATAAATAAATACACATATAAAAGACTGAATAAATAATTACACACAAGTAATTGTATGGACAAAAATAAATTAATAAATACATTTTGTTATGAAAAGGACATATGTAAATTTATAAGAGGAATCTATTTCTACATTTCCATGCATAAATTTTATTTGGTTCAATTTTGAAATCCAAAACAGACAACAAAAATTCACTGAAATATGGTCATCAGTATGGAAAGTGTTGGGGGATATGTGATTTTTGTACTACTGTCTGTATTGTAAACATAATTTACTTATTTTACTTTATTATGCACTATTCCCTTTATTAATTAATGATCATTTTGGGATATTGTGAAATATGTGACCATGTTGCAGCGAGATACACACACACACACACACACACACACACACACACATATATATATATATATATATATATAAAATTCTTTTTTTGTGTTCTTACTGTAAAATGCAAAACTCAATTAATATATAATTTTGAAAAAATAATTATTTCAGTTGTTTTTACATTTCTATATTTATTTTATTTAATTCACTGGTGAATTGACATTATTTTATTATAAGCTTAAGCTAAGCTGAAAAGAAGAAGAAGAAGAAGAAGAAGAAGAAGAAGAAGAAGAAGAAGAAGAAGAAGTCTTCCATTTTGGGAGCTGTAAGAGGTCTTTTAAGTAAACTAAGCCATAAAAGCCCATCACTAATCCGAGTCATGACCAATGAAAGCGTTGTCTACACTGCTAAGATACACCTGAAAATGGTACGCAATTTTAAAAAATAGATTCTACCAAAGGCAATTTTAGTCCGCTTTACAATGTTTCTCTGACAGTGTAAGACTTTTCATTATACAGGTGCAACATTCAAGCCACACCCAACACCCAACCTGCAGTGGAATCGCCCCCCCCCAAACACTCCAACACCCCCCATCCCTTCCCAGGGGTGTCCCTTATTTCAAAATCTGAAAGGTGGCAACCCTACTGTTAAGTTTAATAATCCTTTTACTCTATAAACCCTATAAATCCCTACTAATCTCTTACATTACTATTTATTAGTATTATTACTTCCAATCTTGTTTCACTACTGTCACAACATCAGTACACAACAACAGCATCATAGTGTGACTCTCTATCAAGAACTTATTTGACCAGAGGAGGATGGGTCACCCATGAGAGTCTGGTTCCTCCTAAGGTTTCTTCCTCCAGCTCTAAGGGAGTCTTGGCGCTGATGCTGCTGGCTAGCTCACTGGGGATTTGGTGTTTTTTTCACTACTCTGTAAAGCTGCTTTGTGACATCAGTTTTAAAAGGTGCTATATAAATACTTGACTAGTTTCCAGTGAAAGTAAGTGTCACCTTATATATTGTTCTATGTAAAACATTTTAATGATCGGTGGATGAGTAAAGAAGTGGACCGCTTCAGACACAGCTTATGAGCTGTAGAACCAAGACCCAAACACATAGAAGCAAGCTTGAATAGCCTATTATTTCTACCTCTTTTTTCTCACTTACTTGGCCTATTTTTGTATTAAACAACAGATTTTTTTTATACATTTGAATACAATATTGTTATCAATTATTTCTTTGTTTCACCGTGTATACCTGTTTGTATGTAATGACATATTTCGCCGGTACTGTTGCGCTGCTGTCTGTTTCACTACGGAAGTGTTTGGTGCTTGGACTTCGTGTTCGCGGTGGATTGTGGGAGGTGCTGCGTTTTTTGCTTGTTGTCCAGTACAGCCCATCAGAACCAAAAACAAGTGGGCATAACCAAAGAGAATCGGACGGACACTAAACCTACTGAGCTGTAAGTAGCGCACTGTGTGTGGTTATTGTGTGTATATGAGGTCTGTTCATCTACGCGGGTTCGTTTAGGGTTGCAGTGTCAGAACCAGGCCGGGCTTAGCTTTCAAGCACCATTCAACTGTTCACCGTTTATTAGGGAGTGAGCTTATAGACTGTGTCTATGCTGAAATTGAAGCAGCAGTGCGACCTTCAGTTTAGGAAAACCTCTCCGTCTGTCTGTCTGTCTGTCTGTCTGTCTGTGTCTCTCTCTCTCTCTCTCTCTCTCTCTCTCTCTCTCTCTCTCTCTCTCTCTCTCTCTCTCTCTCTCTCTCTCCAGTCTGTCTCTGTGTGTGTGTCTGCCAGTCTCTCTCTCTCTCTCCAGTCTGTCTCTGTGTGTGTGTCTGCCAGTCTCTCTCTCTCTCTCTCT
>BRDA01009864.1:0-13491 GCA_036984385.1 Crenuchus spilurus
AGTTTTACAAAAGAAGTGCATGATTCAGGCCTTTCAGACAGAATGTTCACAGAAAACAAATTACATGCTTTCCTCAAGTGCCAATAAATACATAAAATAATCAAATACATCAGAACAACTGTCATTTTAGTGTCTATATTACCACAGGAATATATATATATATATATATATATATATATATATATATATATATATATATATATATATATATATATATATATTCATTGTTTCTAGTTGATAAAATCAAAAGAATCTAAAACACACTAAAGCAAAGGCACACAGCACTACTGACTGAAAATGGGTACAAAAACAAATCAAGCTGAGAACTCAGAGAATGTGTATACAAAACAATGGCTCTGGCTAGACCAAACCAGCATGCTCTAAAACAGAACATAAGACTGTAAGAGTGATGTTAAATGTTCATTTATCAATTTCATTTGTCTTCTGTATTTAATTTATATAAAATGTATTTTTGTTTATACAGTATTTTGGAGTGTCTGGAATGGATTAATTGGATTTACAGTATTTCTTATGGGAAATATTGCTTCAGTTATCATTCGTTTCAGTTATCCTTATGCACTTTAGAATTAATTAATGACAAAAACTGAAGTTTTACTGTAATCTCTCCTGAATATTAGTGCTTTCAGAAGGAAACTCCCATAAATGCTTATTCTAGCTGTGTAAAGAAGAAAACATGTTAACCATTTTCAATTAAACATGTTTAATTAAACTTGGTTGTTATTGTTTTTTAAGAACAGAACCAAATAGTAGGGAGAGCACAAATAACACAACTGTGCTGAAACAATTTGCCTCACAATGAATGTAATGGCAATTTTTTATGCAACTTTTAGCAAGCTAGGTTAGTTTGCTGTAAAACATAGTAAATATACATCCAATTTAATGCAGGAACATTACTAATGAAACCCCACAGAGTATTCAAATCAGAGTCATCACTGTGTCCTGTGTCTAACCTTCTGCAGATAAATCATAGTGAAGAGGCCCTGCTCCTTCTTAAGGTGTAATCTTGACAATCCACATTCCATATATAGTATTTATAATGTCCCTAATGTGCATCTCACATCAACAAAAAACAGAGGTATGATATAAGCATTGTATTGTACTCAAGAGTACACTTTTTAGAGGTACATTTTAGCCTCTTTGGGTACAGAATAGTACTGGAATTGGTACAAAAACCAATGGGTACAACAATGGCAAGGTACTCTATTGTACCTAAATAAGGTACAACCACAGAAACAAATCTGTACTTAATTTTCTTAGTGTGAAACCAATGCCTCAGCCCATTAACAGTCCATAACAAAACTACAAAGATCCTGCTGAGGCAGTGGGCATCCAGTCTCTCACAGTGCAACAAAGCTTGAACTGTACATTAGACCTCTTTATCCAACACTCCCTAAAGTCCTGCATCACTCTTACCACAGGCACTCTATAGGTGACACAGACTCAGAATTTGGAACACTCTGACCCATTAACGACTTTCTAAGACTCTGTAGTTGCAAGGGAAATTATATTTGAATAACCAATTAGCCTCAGTTCATCACAATTCCTGGTCCTCCATTTACCTTTTCATGAAACTTGCCTTGGGTTTCAACAATATAGCACAACAATCACTGGATCCTTACTGGGTCTCTCCTGATTAGAAAATGTGCTTCCAGCTGTTCTGTGCCTCCAGTTTCACCATCAAAACACATTGTTTGCCCTTTGCCTGAACTTTTTGACTACCTTTCAAAAATTGTATTAGAATTTATTGACTCCCCTGCTTCTAAAAGTTTCTTCAATGGGCAAAAGATCATGATTTGTATGGGATCACTTTTTATACTTTTGTCCTGCTGATTCCATTAGTCCTAGGATCACATTATTTCTTTTCATTACTTGCTTAAAGACAGACTTAAAGTATTACATCTGGACACTATGAATATTTGGTGATGCCTTATGGTTCAGTGAATGCACCCTACATCAATATCTAAGTCATTTAAGGATATTTTATACATAATCTCATAGTTAATTACTGATGCACATGTGATGTTGTAGCATCATATTTATACAAAAATATTATTATGATTATATGATTTTTACAGCATTTAGTAGACATTCTTATTCCATGCTCATTCCAGAGCAACTTGCAATTTTAGTCATGTTACATTTTTAAATGACTATACCTTTAGTAGTCTGGTCCTAAGTTTCTTATTGGTGTAGTGTAACATGTTTAGTAATGCTGTAATTTAAACCACAGTTTGTAATGTGGGAGGCAGCACCTGCTATACAATGCCAACCACCATTTCTATGACCACACTTTGAAAAAGCAGGTAAACCATCTTTTCTTTCTTGGATTCATAGTAGCAATTGACATGGAAACAGTTTTATTTAAAAAGCATGGTGAACCTTGTTGATGTTATCTTGGCTTATTTTTTCCATATAACCCATATTAGTTAGTTACTATGGTAGTTGAGCTAAGTTGAGCAGATTCTTGACATAGGCAACAGATGGCACTGATAGCATATATACAGTGGTTGGAGGGAGCATAAGAATATTTTCTTACAGAATAATAATAGCATTGACACTTGCATAAAATAGATATATATATATTAATATAGGTCCAAACATTTAAGATGAGATTTACAGTTTAGTGAGAGCTTCAATTGTCAGTCAGCTAAACATTCTCTACATATTTTCGATGTTTAAGAGTTTTATGTCTCCTAAAACAGGTGATCCTTTGTTGATTGGATGATGTAATCCATTGCAATGTCCATACAGCATTTGAAATACCAGTGATGCCCTAAACATTGTATTCATGTTTGTTTGGATTCTTATTCCATTCATAGAGAAGATATTTTACAAAGTCACTTTTTTGTGTTTGACAATTTCTTGAGTCTAACAGAGTGTGACCTTCACCTTGGAAAATATCAGGCAGACAATTCAACCAGTCCACTTTTGTTACCTAACCTCATGCATAATATACTCATGATATACTGTTAATAATGTTATGGGTCTCTAAAATCACTGCTGCTAATTGGCTGCTGTTTTGAAATAATATTCTAGGGACATTAAAAACACATTGGAAAATAAGTTACTAATATATACTACATTTAAATAGTACACAATAGAATTTGACGTCCACATTTAATGCATTTATGCAGTGAAACACACACACTAGTGAACATACTAGGCTGTGAGAACATGTGCCTGAAGCAGTGGGCAGCTCTATCCATGGTGCCGAGGGAGCAGTTGGGGTTTGGTGCTTTGCTGAAGGGCACTTCAGTCATGACCTGATACCTTCCAGTGACAAGACCACCAGGCCATGGCTGCCCCCAGTCATTAGCAAAGGATGGTTGTATCTTGCCAGATTAAGCATGATTCATATTTAAAAGATAAAATTCATTCATTTTTTCCTCTAATCTTTAATCAAAATGTCCATGAATTTATTCATATCCAATCAGTAATGCTATACTATTTCTGAAAAATTGTTCATCTGCATCAGTAGAATTTCTTAAGGAACATTATGGATTTTTGGACTCTTGAAGACCCTTTCGGGGTATAGAATATTCTGTGGAGGTACCTTAAACTTAAAAACAACTCATTCATCTTTTTTATGAACACAATTATTAATATAACCTTTTTAACACTTTCATTTTACATAGTGTTACAGTAAACTTCACTGAATGCATATTCTTTCTCTCTGTTTTTCTCAGTCTGTGTTTCTCTCTCTTTCCTTACACACACTCAGCATACAGTCTGCTCCTACAAACCTCTTCCCCTCCCCCTCATCATCTCTCTCCCCTTTTTGTCCCCCATGTCCTCTCTCTTCTCCCCTCCCTTTTGCTCCTCTCACTTACAGCCTGCAAGAAGGATTCAAGCCTCTATCTGAGAGAAAGAGAGATATAGGAAAAAGGAAGGAGGGAGAGATGAGAGAAGGGGGAGGGGCCAACAGGCAGGATTTAGAGTTCAAGTGCATGTGGAGAGAATGATCTCAAAGAGAGAAGGCAAGACATGAAAGCATGAAAAGCAAATGAAAGCTAGAACAGTTTTCCTTGTTCTCTCTTGCACTGTTTCTCTTTTCTTCAGTCTTTCTATCTCAATCTGAAAGCAGAGGTATTCGCCCAGGACTGAAGGTGGAGGGGTTGAGAGAGTGAAAGAAAATCGAAGTCTGGAGGAGAGGTGAGAAAAAGAAAATGTATTCCAGCCCCCCTCCCCTTACCTCTACCCTCCTTCTTCCCTCCCTTCGCTGAACCCCAGCCTCTTTTTTTCTTCCTCTACCAATCACTCCCTCTCTCTTTCCCTCTCTCTCTTTCTCCCCTCCCACCACTTCATGCACTCACATTCGATCACACACATGCATGCACCCCTTACTGTCTCCCTCTCTTACGCACAACTGTCTGTAGTTAGCTCTATGTCGCTCTCTCACTCTCCCTCTATCTCCTACTCTCTCGCATCATCTCTGTCTGGTTCTCGTGGCTACAGTCAGAGCAGTCTGCTGGACTTTTCAGTGCTTCTATTCTCTCTCTCCATGCCTTTGCATTTCTTCCTGCCGGATGGAGAAACATGGGCAGCTTCTCTGTGGTTCCCCCCATCGTGCCTCTTTGAAAAAACCAGGCCCCACAACTATAGCAGCGTTTTCCCTTTGACCTGACTGACTTCTTTATTTACACACTATCTGCTCAAGCTTTTCTAACACTACACTTGATTTTTTAAAGTGATTTTTCGTCTCATCTTGATTCAGTGGAAATCTTGACAGACTGAGTATCATCGATAGACCCGAAGAGGTGGGGGGAAATGAGAAGTGGGGAAAGACTGCTGAATGGACAGATGAAGGAGACAGGCTGAGAGGATGGGTCAAAAAGGAGGGAGGTGTGTGAGAGAGGGAGAAATTGGTTTACTACTTAGTGGAGTGCAAGAGGAGGAAGGGAGGAGAGACAGAATGATCCGGACACAAATGGAAAGATGGATGCATCAAGGAGCGACGAGGGGAAAGTGAACCCAACTCATCCACCTGCAAACCTGGGCTGGTACTTTGTTATATTGTTGTTCTTGTCTTTTGTTCACTCTCATTCATCACCCCTCCCCTGTCCTGCATGTGTGGATTATTATTTTTTTTTCAAAACTTTTGATAGATGCCCTCAACATGCCATCAGTCACTATTTTCTCATTGACTTTGATATACCTTATTGAGACTTTACCTTCTTTTTCTATACTTTTAATTCCACTATATCCTTTTCTTCCATTGTATCTCACTTATATTTATAATGTCTTATCTGTTCTTCTCAGTCCTAGGATCACTCTGTTTCACACACTGGGGGCCAGAATGGGCATTTGACATGCATGGGACCTAGAGGTAGGCAAGAAAACTGTGTGTTTAATATGTGCATAGACATGATTGTTCTCTCATTCATTCACTCTCCATAATATTTGGTTGAATTCATTGGCCTAATTGGTTGGTACTGTGTAGGGACCAAATGTATTTTGTATTTGCAGTGTTAGTTGCCTCTGTTGGCAGGTTAGAGTTTATGAAAGACATGCACATGTATGAGGGCATATCCATGCATGTTTGTGCATGAATGGAGTGCTAAGCATTTGAAAGATTGCCTCTGCTGTACTTTGGCCCTCCAAAATATTCTGCCCACTGTCCTTTTATGCAGCAACCCGAAAACCATCCCCCCTGTCCACCCATTCTGCTCCGACAGTTAGAGACAATGCATACATACACACACCTCAGGCCTGAGCACAGACTCTAACAATGGACGAGCAGGTAAAAGCATTCCAAAGTTCTACAAAAGAAAAGCAGAGCACTACATTGTGTAATTATTATACTTTATTTGGGCATAATTTTGCATAGATGTCATTGTTTTACTGTTGTTTCAACCATCATTTACCCGACATTTCTGAACAAGCTGTACATATCTAACACTATGGAGAGTATTTTAATTGCATCTGGTCATTGCATGACATAGAAAGATAATACAGTCAAATGCGTTTTTGAATTACAACAAAATGGATTGTGTGATTCAGATGTTATGACATTCTCATAAATTAGCTCTTCCTCCTTTAGTCATGTTGATTCAAATATAAGTGTTTTCTTGTATATATAATCTGCAGCTATATAATTGCTCTACCTCTTATGGTTGTGCTCATAGAACATAGTTGTGCAGACAAGTTATCAGTGCTTCACATCATACTGTCTATGTTTAATGTTGTGCATGTATTTTTGCCAGCCTAGACTAGGTGGTTAGTGTATTTGTGTGTCTACGAGCTGATGAGTGCTTGAGTATGTCCTTAGGATTGTATGTGTGCTGTAAAAATATGTCTTTTATGCTGTGTTAATAGTCTTCATTATCAAATAATATGGCATGTTTTTATTAAACTATTCTGTTCATTATATGTATAGTGTATTATGCAAATGTTAAGGTTAAATGTGCTTTGCTTTTAGGCACATGCTGAACTGAACACAAAGCTGTTGTATTCATAGTTGTATACAATTATAATATGTTGCAGATTGATTTTGATGAATCTCCTAATGTAATCAAATGAACCAAACCATCAAAACATTCTTCATTTGCTACAGTTCAGAGCTTTCCTTATAATACTTACTTTGTTTGGTATAATGAAGCATAGTATTATGATATTCAAAAGTAATATTGCTGAACAATATGTTGTGAATAGTCAGTTAATTGTATTGCTTGTTGTAATAAGCCTATCTATGTTCGAGTTGCATAACATCAAACTCTCTGGAGACATTAATAATCTATGATTTCAGCCATGTTGTGTGACTTTATTTGCTACTAATATTGAATATTCAAAGGTGTTGATAACAATAATGAATGGTGGTAAGATGGGGAAGGAGATGCCAGATGGTATCTATTAATATCAGTAAATATTGCTTAATCCAAATGTGTACATACATGTAATGCTGCGCATTACTGTACCAGAATGTTGTCATAGCTAAATTTTCCCATTCATTACATTTTGTCAAACAGAAGTGATGCTTTTGATGTATCATTCAGTTACAGCCATAAAACCTGACACATAATTTTTGCAAATGTTTTCTAGTGCTGCTGCCTGTGATTGGCTACTTGGTGTGTTCTGTTGTCAGATTCCATGCATCTGTGCCATGACCCCTCCCTGACCCTTTCTGTGCCTATGGTGGTGGTGTGTGTGTGTGTGTGTGTGTGTGTGTGTGTTGGAGGGTCATGTTGAAATGATGAAACTGACAACTCTTTAGATGTCAAAGTCTGCATGAGGCGAGCGTCTAAGTCAGTAAGTGCCAGACACTCCTGCTCAGTGGTACCATGTCCTGTTTCTTGATAATAAGCCAATCATAGTATTAAGCATTCTCAGTGACTTTTGTGAACAAACTGCCTTTTTATTCTGACATAAGAGAGAGGGAATGAAAAAGAAAACAAGAAAGAAAATGAAAGAGAGACAGAGTAGAGAGATGATGCCAGTATGTCAGGGTCCCCGGTGTTATGAAATATTACACACATTGCCTGTTTATGTAATCTTATGTAACCTTGGCAACTGCAGAGGCTCTGCATTTGGACTACAGGCTCATGATAAGGGAAAAAAGTTGAAAATTCAAGGTTTATGCTTGAGTCCCCTAAACGACAAAATATATTACCACAAACGATATAACTGTAATTACTGTGTTCATGCATTTTGTTCAGGTGTAGCCACATTCAATGAAATGCCAAGCAATATTCAGTTTAGTAAGTTGTTGAGTATGACTGTGCAGTGGTTTGTTGGTTAGCATGAGTGTCTCTCGGTGCTGAGGTCTTGGATTCGAGTCCCCATCTGGGTGGAGTTTCTGTGTTCTCCCCTGCGTCTCTGTGGGTTTCCTCTCGGGATTTGTCCTGGTTTTGGTTAAAAAAGTCAAGTGTGCCCAATGAATGGGTTGGGGGACATTTTCCATGGCCAGAATACAGCACAAGCTCCTTCAACCCTCTGGAATTGGTGCTCCCGCAGGCAAGAAATTAAGGAAACTCCTTGACCAAAACACTTACATAACTATACAAGATTTTATCTTTGAAACAAAATGAAACATATCCCAGAAACCTTAGTGTCTATTTTTCAAATATATCTATAGGTTGAATCTATATATATGTATATATATTTGTGAGAGAAGCTTAACGTTATAGCAGTTGACTATAGTAGTTGATAAATGATTAAAAAATAATTGTGATTAAACACACAATGACTATGCAATTAATTGTGATTAATCAGATTTGACTTATTAAATTTTGTCCTTAAAATAAGATTTTTAAATATATATAAATTTTATTGCTATATGAGTGGACCAAATAAGCTTAATCAGAATCTATTTATAATTTAATAGTATTATTTTCATACATGAATGCAGGGTGATGGCAGGGAGAAGAGAGTAAACAAAGTTTTTTGCATTACCAAGAGGGAAAGCATCTGCATAACTTCTCTCTCTCTCTCTCTCTCTCTCTCTCTCTCTCTCTCTCTCTCTCTCTCTCTCTCTCTCTCTCAGTTTGTGTGTTCTTGTTATAGCAGGCTCTGTAGTTTTCCAGTTTTTGGTTTCTCTCCTATTGAAATCCTCCAATCTCCATCCATCCTCTATTGCTAGCATTGCTGGTATTAATGTTTTGTACTTCAGTGACAAAGTCACCACAGTAATAATTGGAAGAAACTTTGTTTTAATTTAACAACAGCCATCAAAATAGCTTATCAATTGAAAGCTTTGAATAAGAGGAATGTCAGGCTGGAACTACAGGTGTTTTTAAGTCAAACTAGAAAAATGCAATTAAGGACATAAAATGTATTAGTGGCATTATTCATGTACACAGCTATTAACTATATCTGTTACAACTGATCAATTAATTATGCATTAATGCATAACAACAAGAGCAACAACAACAATTATAGTAATAACAACAATAACTATTATTATTATTATTATTATTATTATTATTATTATTATTATTATTATTATTATTATTAACAATAATAAACATCACAATATATTAAACAAAGTAATATTTAGCATTTAATTGGTAAGTGCAAATGACTATTGTGCTTTTTTTACTGCACAAATTAGTTGTGAATAAAGCCAAGTTTAGTTGCAAATGTACAATTTCATCTCCAGTCACATAAAAATTGTTGGCCAATTGTAGTTACAATAATTATTGCTATATTTAGTGTGTAATGCTAATACTACCTGTTGAAATTCCAGTGAAATTCCAATGAATTCCAGGAACTTTATGTTGAAACTGTAAATAAATAATATTTTTGAGGCAGTATGCTAATGGGGGACTTTTGCCGCATATCTGGTGGTTTTATTGCCTCCAAAATCTAATTTCATCAGATTTATTTCTGGTCAAATCCAGATGTACTACTTTCTTTTATAAATGTAAAATGGTTTCTGTGCACCTTAATATAAATGCACTGATCATTATTTTCTAATGACATAACATTTGATCAAGTGACTCCAGAAATGTTCTGGGGGAATAAATCTCATAGATGAAACAAGGGTTGAGGCTTGGACACAGGAGGCATGTCCACAAGAAATGTATTAAAGATTAGTCTGAATAAGCATGAGGAGTGAGATTGTAGAAACAGACAGGTCCCAACATATTAATAACAGCAAACAGACTATTTAGGACAGCTGTGGACTGGTGGTTAGGGATCTGGTCTTTTGACTGCTGATTCTATCCCTTAGATTTTTCTTATATTTGTGGGCGGGAAAGCCATGGTGTTTAGGGATCATGATCCCCAGACAGATCATGACTGAAGTGCCCTTGAGCAAGGCATCTAACTCTCAACTGGTTCCCGATTGCTGTGGATAGGGCTGCCCATTGCTTTGAGAATATGTTCTCACAGCCTAGTGTGTTCACTAGGGTGTGTGTGTGTTTCACTGCACTGATGGGTTAAATATGCAGGTCAGATTCTGTTGTGTGCATTCACATTGGCAAAAATTTAACCTAATCTAATTTATAACCAAAACTTTAAGCCTTAACAGGTCCTGACGTAATATATATATATAACAGCAAAGACTACATAGACTTAGAACAAATCACAGACAAAATCTTAAATAAAAGTTAAAGACATGACAGATCACAGAGATGTAAGTCCAACACAGACTTCACCAGAAAAGTGTACATATACACAGGTAAATTTAAATGCGAGCACCGATTCATATCAGGTGAGAGACAAAGCATGGAATGTCATCAGAAGCATATGACAGTGACACCAATACCAAAAACAAACACATTTAGTGGTTATCTACTGTACATCACTGCTGAGGCACAGCGGAGGGATATGATGATGAAAGAAGTCATCCAGGTGAAATTCTAGAATTATTTTGATCACACATAACTGAGTAAATGTACTGAGATTAGACCTGATCAGGTGGGAAATAAAGGAGGGGGAATATTTTAACTGTGTTTTCACCCAAGCTACTATACATATATAACACATGCTGTATATTTATTGTATTTTGTTAAACCAGATCAATTTGAGAAGTGGACCATTATAGTGTTGGTTGAAAAGTTCAGCTTAAAAAAGTTCAGCTTAACAAAGTCTTTTGTGCTTCTCATCCATAATGAATGAAACCCAAACACAGCATCCTATAATGGAGTGTGTATACCTCAGGATATCCCTAGTCAGAGCTCTGCCAGAATTTTCAGCTGAGAATAAGACAGATGAAAAGAACGGGGCATGTCTAACCTTGGGCCTTTTTAATGTGCAGTTATGCTGGGAAAGAACTCAGAACAAAAGCCGCTTATTGTAAACCACTTAAAATCACAAAAAAAAAAAAAAAACGAGAACCTAATAGGGTAATTACTTCTAATTAGTGTAACTGAGATCAATAACATGTGATTCAGATAAAACAAGATGAAAGTGTACACAAGCTTGATTTCCTAAATTAATTCTCTTACAATGAAAGTTATTTGTATTTCATAATGACTCGTCCTAATCGCTAATACTATTCTTTTAAAAATAGAGATGCCAAAATGGAAAACAAGAAAAGCTTCTTTTAAGGACTGTTCAATGTACTGTTTTTAAGTGGAAGATGATTTTTAATGTTAAAAGAACAACCAGGTAAATTGTTTTGTTCCAGGTAAATATTAAAGAAACAAACTAAGTCATTTTATTTACTTATATTTGCAATTTTTAAATGAAATGCTATATAAGCATAATGAATTGTCAGTGCTCATGTTGTCACATGATCATATTTTACTTCTGATGCCTTGTAGTGTCAGTAATATGTTATTTGCATATCATTGCAAACTACACTTCTACATATCACATTAAGAGTGTTTGGGTACCAGTTTTCTACATTTTCTTACCTCCTTCTTCAATCTCAAACCATTTCTCTTTCATTTTAACCCTCTTCCCAAACCCTTTGCTTATCATCTCAAATATTTTCCTCCTTGTCCTTTTCTGCTTATTCTTTCCTAAGTTTTTACTTTTTTGTCCATCTGAATATCTTCTGATTTGTGGTCAGCCTATGCTGCTGGTTCCAGTACCCATTTCTCACTGATTCAATCTTTAGTTTCTTTCCTGCTGCTCATGCATATGTTGCTGCCAGCGCCAACCTCTTCTACTGACCTGCAAATTTTGGATGATAGCACTAAATGTTCCAAGTGTGGTGATCATACTTTCACTATGTCTCACAGTTTTCTTTACTTGTTCTTGTATCTGGCAGCCAAAGGTCAGCATGTTTAATACAACCCCAAATAAGAAAAAAAGTTGGGACAAATACATTTACTTTTATTTAACTATACACTGTATGAAACTAAAATATTTCATATTTTGTCTGGCCAACTTAGTTTCATTTGTAAATATACATCCATGCCTGTATTTCAGGCCTGCAACTTGGATATCACTTGGGTGAAGTGGTTGAAGTGTTATTTGTCCTGCAAACACATCTTAAGGTGTGCAACTGTACAGGCGACAGGTCAGGACTGCAGGCAATACTGACCCCATAAGACAGATCCTGGCTTTTGGATTTACAACAGTCTGGTTGGTCCTTTTTGTTTTTGGTCTGGAGCACACAATGTCTATTTCCTCCAAAACAGATGTAGAAAACTGATTGATAATCTGACCACAAAACACATCTCCACTGTGTGATGGCCCATCCCAGATGTTTCTGCACATGGCTAACATAAGACTTCTTTTTTGCACAATAAAGATTTAACTGCCATTTGAGAATGCAGTTCCATATTGTAGTGCTTGACAAAGGTTTGCCAAATGGGTTTGCCCTTACCCATGTAGTATTATCAGCTACTGATGAGTGACCGTTCTTGTTGCAGTGATGTCCAGGGTTCTAAATTAACACCCGCCAACCCGCCAAATAAAAAAATCATTTTGGCGGGTGATAATAAAAACTTACTAGCCAATTTGGCCAGTGGTGCAAGAGGTATTACATGCATGATACATAAGGCTTCGTTCTCTGTCATTTATCCCCTGGCAGTAACTCCTACATTTCCCATGAAAACTATATGCCTTAACGCTACGTCAGGGGTGCACCGGTTGATCGCAAAGGTAGTGTAGGTAGATCGCATGGCATTAAAAAAATAGACGTCAGCCTATCATCCGTCCTTGCCACCCAACCTACGGCCTACACAGTGCTATCCGGCCCCGGCCCCGGCATGTTAACAAAGGGAAGGAAAAGTATCTATCCTAACGTTAGGATGTCTCTCAGTCTTTCTTCTGGATTTCTGTGGTATTCTAATGTTCATGTCACTCATGTCCACCAGGATTATTGACGACCAGCTCTGTTTACGGAGTTGCGTTCAGGGTTGCCAGATCCCCCAAATATTCCAACCAGAAAACTGTCATACACAAGCTGATACTATCTAAAAAAAATCTATCTATCTATTGATAAAATTTAAAGCACCCAATCACAAAATCATAAAAAATAAATCATTATATTGTTCATTTTCTTTTCTATTTAGTGCAAAAATCCCTGCATCCCTCCTCAGAAGGTTTACCAGAGAATGCATTTTCACAAACCTGGCAACCCTGGTTGCGATCGTCTTTTTACAAGAGTATTATACTTTTATTATATATTTGTATTTATATATTACAAGAAAAATATTATTCTTGTGTGTTGTATGTCAAATTAACTATGATATGATTATTATTCTTAAGAATTATAGACGACCAGCTCTGTTTACGGAGTTGCGATTAGGGTTGCCAGATCCCCAAAAACCTCCAGCCCAATGTGTGACAGAAAACAGCCATACACAAGCACATTTTCTGCATTTTTGGCAGTTTTCCTTTCAGCATCTGGATTTGTAAACCAGCGTTTTTTCAAGTTGGCTAGTAGTCCGTGTTCAGCTGTCACTGTAAGTTGTTAACATGTATGTTTGTTCTGCATGAGTAAGAAGCCTAAAACTGACCATTTCCATATGGAGTGGAGGACTTTTTTACTGTCATGTTTGCCTTGACTACATTATATGGCGTCAGCCTTTTCACACGTGAAGATCATTAAGTCCAAGTATCGTTCCGCTATGA
>BRDA01009865.1:0-11454 GCA_036984385.1 Crenuchus spilurus
TAGTGCTAGTTTGCATTTTAGCTACAAGTCAGCTTTTATTGAATTAGCCTAAATACTATCCTGTCATTCTCTACACTTCATTCCCATCATATGATCATCTAATAGAAAACCTAAATGTGGACAAAATGGTATATCACAAGAAACACTTCTCAATAATATATCTAGGTCCTCTGAAAGATGAGAGTTTAAATATGAATATTGCTACATGCAAGCTAACACTGCAGAACAAGAAATAACTTCACTTTGGGAGAGGAACCAAGTCTGAACCACCGGACACATCCAAACTCCTCCTAATAATCCAAATACAAACTCTTTACACTTTCTTAACCTTCAGGTTACAAATGTTATACCCCACATCCACCCCATGCCTCAGCTTCTTTGTACACACACCTTTTAACTTTGGTTAAAGTACAGTAGCAGTAGTAGCTACAGTGCGAGTAGTTGTGTTATATAATAGTGCTAACGTACATTAGCAGTAGTAGCTACAGTGTGAGTAGTTGGTCTTATATAAAAGCGTTAAAGTACATTAGCAGTAGTAGCTACAGTGTGAGTAGTTGGTGTTATATAATAGTGTTAAAGTACATTAGCGGTAGTAGCTACAGTGTGAGTAGTTGTGTTATATAATAGTGCTAACGTACATTAGCAGTAGTAGCTACAGTGTGAGTAGTTGTGTTATATAATAGTGCTAACGTACATTAGCAGTAGTAGCTACAGTGTGAGTAGTTGGTGTTATATAATAGTGTTAAAGTACATTAGCAGTAGTAGCTACAGTGTGAGTAGTTGTGTTATATAATAGTGGTAACGTACATTAGCAGTAGTAGCTACAGTGTGAGTAGTTGTGTTATATAATAGTGTTAAAGTACATTAGCAGTAGTAGCTACAGTGTGAGTAGTCAGTGTTATATAATAGAGTTAAAGTACATTAGTGGTAGTAACTACAGTGTGAGTAGTTGGTGATGTATAATAGTGCTAAAGTACATTAGCAGTAGTAGCTACAGTGTGAGTAGTCGGTGTTGTATAATAGCATTAATGTATTGGTAGTAGTTACTACAGTGCAATTTACTTGTGTTTTACAATAGTGTAAAAGTGCCCAAACAGTGTGACAGCAAATGTGTTTTTGCACTCTATCTTGTTCATTGAAATATATTTAGTTTTTCTCCAAAACTACTCTTCGTTTTCGGCATTTAGCTCGAGTCATGGTTTTCTAGCTTTTATTCTGTAACAATCTATCAGACAGAACCACCTGAAGAACATCAGTGTAACAACTGCATATTTACAACAGACTTAATAGAGTTGTTCATGTACTTAAATGGATCAAATATATTTTAATTATTTTTATAGAATGCTTTGCCAAAACTCATTTTCTGAAGAAACACAAGTGTCAGTATCTTACATAATGTGAGTTTTTTTGTCCAATCAGAACTAAATGAACAGATTCCTGTGTTGTCATATTTGAGAAAAGATGTTGATTGCACACATTCAGTCCATCATATGCAGTGTTATTCTGAACACTGCCATCTAGCGGTCAACCTGAGCATTTACAGTGGCACCATATAGTCAGTGGCCACCATATGACAGAAAAGGACTAAAATATGTTCACACATCAAGCAACATGTTACTTACTGCACTCACATTTTTCTAAAATTTAAATTTCATATTAAGAAAATTAGAGTTAAAAATTGAAAAAAGGCTTTCAGTAGTCCTAAAGTGCATAAGCTATGTGTCTCCTTTGAAATGCCAGTTAATGAAAATGGTAATTAGTTGCATGTAAATATGCAAAAATAGAAAGTACAATATGTATCATTAGATTACCAACTCAGTCTGATTCAGGAACACTATTAAGACCAAATATTAGACGTTTCTAGAGTCATGTTTTGCATGTCAATAACATTAGATGTTCCTAAACCCACTGACTGACTCTGCAGTGGTGATAAATAACGTGTCAACAGATACGAGAACGCTGATTGGCTAAATTTCTGTTGCTATGCGTGAATCTTACATCAACAGGGGAATGATGGACTGCAGATTCCAGGATGCTGATTGGTTAAATTTCCAGGTCGCCGATTGGTTAAATTTCCAGGTCAGTGCTTGGCTGCTGCTTCTCTGACTGGGTGATATTTCTGTTGCCTCACGAGAGAGAATGAACCAGTAAGCTCATTTGCCCCCAATGTATTGGAATAGATGTAATTGTGCATGTTTAGCACATACATACTTAAAACACGCAAGTATTATTATAAAAACGTTGATTTAAACAATGAAAATAAAAAAAATCCACCATGGAGGGCAGCAACTTAGTGCTCTCTTTTTTGCCAGCTGCCATTGGCAACGTTGACCAACAGATGTCACCCGGACTGGGGACTCTGTCTCATTGCGCCACCCAGATGTGGTCTCAAACCTTTAGCACGTAATGCTGCACAGAGCCTTGGTGGTTAAAACGTTCACATCTCAGCGCTGGGGTCTCAGAATTGATTCCCCATCTGAGAAGCGTATAGTTTGAGGAATCATTGCGACACTGAACTGGATTAAGTGGATGGACATTTTTTTGTCAAATTAACATGCGAGTGTGAAAGACAGCCAATAAATAATGCAATGAAATCATAATCTAATGATTATGTAATATTTGTAACAGCCCTTTCTGCAAATGACTACTCTTATGATGCAGCTTTCTGCAGCCTGTTTTAAGATGGAGAGTCAACAAGTGTGCATGTTAAATAGTAATCAGACAAGATCCCAGCAACACTTTGCCTGTCTGGGCCTTAATTTATCTCAAAAACTGATTGCGTGCCATGGCACTGTGCTTTGTTATACTGCCAGACATCAGACCCTGGAGTTGCTCATTTTCACTCTGATGGAACAGATGGATCCCTGAATGTCCCCAAACTCACAATTTAGCGTGATGGACGGCTTAACTGAGGCACCAAGTGGGCGTGCTTGCTTAATGACCGTGTCCACAAGATGAAAGAAAGTTGAGCCGCAGGTGAAATGAAGATTAAGTGCAAAATTTCTTTCTGTTATAAACCGTTTCAAACTATCAGAAAAGTGACAAACATTTAATGTAAATAAACACAGCAGAGCTTTTTTTTGTAGAAAAGTGTATACAAATGTTTAAAAATCACACTAAAGTAAAAAAACAGCAGAGTAAATAAAAGGTCATAGTTCCCATATTTTAAAATGACTCTGTATTAAATCTGATCCAACACACAAAAAGTTGTGTTTGCACTTCTGTCCAGTGGATCAGCATCGAGGTTCCTTCAGAGCTTCTCCAACAGACGTCCTTTTCTCATAAACTAGTAACCCAGCACACTGGCAGTAAGTAGGCAGTCTCTCTTCCTGGGCAGAATCCATTAGTCCAGAGTAATGTTTACTGATGCCAGCGCGTCCACCGCCCAGCTGGGGTACTGCTCACTGGAGGGGAACATTCTCCTCATAAAGCTCCGCACAAACTCAGGGAACCGCTGATCTATGATGCTCTGGCGCACCGAACGCATGAGGGTCAGCTGCACAAAGACAGTATATACTGTACATCACCGTGTGCTTATATATACACTCACTGTCCATTTCAGCTCCACTGAGCAGTACTGTAGATGCACTTTGTTCACCCTGTTATTCAATGCTCAGGACCCCCACACAGATCATTCTCAGCACTGCAGTGCCACTGATGTGGCGGTGGTGTGTTTGTGTGTAGATGATCAGATACAGCAGATCTCAGCATCACTGGAGTGAAAACCAGCCAACAGCATCAGGACCAGAGGATCAACATAAACTGTGCTGAACTACCGTCTGTGCACCTTTATGCTCAGTGGAGCTGAATTGAACAAGTGTAACAAGGTACGAGTACCCAATGATGTGGCCTTTGAGCATATCAAATAGGTGTGTGGTGGTCAGTACCTGGAAGGAGATGTTGTGGATGGTGATGTGGTGCATAGCAGCCGTGTCACTCTTGAAAAGGGCGTGTAGATATGCCCGGCTGTGTCTGCGGCGTTCAGAAAAAAACATTTCACACAGTGTTTAAAGAATAAAAAGGATGTGGTCACTGTTGGGACACACGTCAGTCTATAGATTTCATCATCTGCAAAGTTCTAGCAGAAAATTTTTTGGATGGAGCACCAGCATTGGGCCCTCCAGCCCTTGCCTGGCATTAGATATGGTGCCAGTAGTTTCATGTTTAGTCATATTCTATTGGCAGTACTTCTCTACAGGGACTAAAAGACTTAAAGTAGCTGAATGTATTCTTTAGAAGGTGTCCACAAACTTTTTCATACCTCTTGCAGGTAGCGCACTGGCAGTCAGGGTCTATGGGCTGGAAGTCTTTGGCATACTGTTTCTGTTTGATCTGCAGGGAACCCCAGGGGACCAGAGCCGAGCCGAATCTCTGCAACAGACAAAATGAGATTTATCCCAAGCGTGAGTAAACTGCAGAGATCATAAAGAGGAGGAGACTGGACTGACGGAGTGAGTATACTGTCTTCATTCCAACTTTCGATCAAATGTGCAAAATATGGAGGCATAAATTCAAAGAGAACACCTACAGCTGTGCGAGTAGGGAAGACACAGTCAAACATGTCGCAGCCCAGGGCAACACACACAACCAGGTCGACTGCATAGCTGCAACACAGAGAAACAGACAACATTCAAATACTGCATTTTAAGTCTTTTTACTTAGCCTTCACCAAAATAAACAATAACCATCAGTTATAAATCCCTCTAATCAGCATTTCTACTAAACAGCCTGATCTAAATGATGACAAATTACACACATCTAAAACTATTCTCCCCAAAGTGTTACACAGGCTTTAGTTCAGCACAAACTCAGCAACAACAGTCAGAACAGTAAGAGTGTCATAAATCTATATTCTGACTAAATCTGCTCTAAACTTAGAATTTCCAAAAACCTGTTTTCAGATGTGCTGATATATTGTGAAAAAAAAAACACTAGCCAAGACTTTTGAGCTCAGAACTGAATAAACAGAGGTGTTGGCTACACACTGCTCATTACAGCTTTTAGACATTGTATGTGGTTTTATTTCTAAAGCTTAACTAATGTGATCCGACACTCTGTTTTCCTCAGCCACTAACCCTACAATGAATATTCATGACATGAGTGTGAGGCCTTTTTTCTAGTTCACATTACACAGCTGCTAATCCACCAATGGATGGAGTTAACATGTCATTATATGAACGACAAATCGTGTCTTTTGGTGGGGAAACAATGCGTCTGATAAGCTCCATCTCCGCTTATTTAAGCTCCTCTCACAAGAATCTAAAAACACATTGAGTCAAGCTATAAATATTTGATAAGTAGACCCTTTAAGGTTTCCAGGGTATGTTTAGTTTTGTTTCTAGGATAAAATCCCGAAGAGATTATGTGTTTTTGTGGAATTTCAGTTTTGCCACCTGATGAAGGGACTTGAGAGGGTTAACTGATACATTAATTAGAATATGGATTTTACCCAACACCCATGAGGTAGCGAGGCTTTTGTCTGGGAAGGTGGTCTGTGCTTAACGTCACCATCTTCCAGAAGTCATCTTTCTCTTCTCCTCCGCTCAGACCGCCAATAGCAAAGCCAGGAACATCTCGCTTGGTCATTTCTGTGCCAAGAAAACCCACACCCATCATGAGCGCTAGTCCAGATAAACAGGAAATACCACTGGACGAGGTAAACCATCAGCAAAGTATTACTGATAGTGCACAAAAAAATTTGATTAACCAACATTAATGTCATTGTGATGGCCTCTTGGTATGTGGGGTGGCGCTAATGCAGAGGTGCTTTTCATACATGGACATTACAATGGATCTGGAGTGCATGTGAATGGTAAACAGGCAATAACAGCACTGGGGAGGCTCTTACCATCTAAACAGGCCTTTCGCAGCTCTGCATTAAGTCCGCCCTGAATGATGGCAAACAGGTTCTGTCGATGAGGGTTCTTATTGGCGGTGATGCAGCGGTCCAGCCAGCGAATGGAGCGGTGCATGGCTTCCTCCACCCTCGGTCCGGTCACCGTACTACTGACCACATCATCCAGCTGCATCATGATATCTGAGCCTGGAATAATGATGGAGATACAGAAACACTTACAGGATTTGACACTCTTAACCAGACCACCTTGGTGCTAGAACAGAGAAGAGTTGATGTTTGTCTTCCATGTGTGTTGAAGGATGATGGGTCAATCAGAGCTCTACAAGAAGCTCGAAGGGCTTGAGGTGTGACTTGAGACTTGACCAGTACCATTAGGTAGGGAGGGGCTGGTTCATTTCTTGCTTTATAAGCAAGCATCAGGGTTTTGAATCTGATGCGAGCAGCTACAGGAAGCCACTGAAGTGAACACAGCAGTGGAGTGATGTGAGAGAACTTAGGCTGATTGAAAACCAGCCAAGCAGCTGCACTCTGGATCAGCTGCAGGGGCCTGATGGCTTGCATAGGAAGACCAGCCAAGAGTTAGCTGCAGTAGTCAAGTCTAGAGATGACAAAAGACTGGACTAGCACCTGGGTGGCATCCTGGGTTAGAAAAGGTCGGATCCGCCGAACGTTGAAGAGGAGTGTACAGTTATTCAATATTATAGGAAAGATTGCATTTTTAAACAAATGTAGCACATCGACAATAAGCGCGGTATAAGAAATTAGCCATTTTGAACCCAAATTTAAGTTTTACTTCTATTTTTAGCTATGAAAACACTGCTTCTATAAAAACAGAACACAGATAAGTCAGACTACATCAGGGGTGCCCAACACTGGTCCTGGAGATCCAACACCCATCAGAGTTCAGCTCCAACTGTAAACAAACACTCCTGATCTAGGTAATCAAGGCTCAGTCAAGTCTGCTGAATCTAAACTCTCCAGAGTGGTAGATCTGGGGCACCAGGAGTGGACACCTGTGCCTTAAGTCCCATTAGGACTGAAATAGTCCATCAGGGGTATGTCTGCAATGAAGCATTTTACACATTTCATATTTTATCCCAATTTTTGCCCCATCAACCCACCCATTTTCTAGGATCCCAAATCGCTTAGAATGTCTGACTCTAGGAGGGTGAAGACTAGCACGGCCTCCACCAATGTGAAGTCAGGCTCCGCCTCTTTTCCAACTGCTGCTGATACATTGTTGCTAGGCAGCTAACATAACAACAAAAGCCCAGCTCTGACACATCAGCTAACAGACACCCGAGCCAGTGGACATTACTTAGTAGTGATGGGGAGAGAGCGCCATCTACCCTCCCAGAGACAGCACGGCCAATTTTGCTCTCTCGGGTCCCAGCTGCTGATGGCAAACAGCATGACCGGGCATCATACTTGCGATAGTGTCAGCACCTTAGTCCACTCAGAGTTCTCAATATTTTAGTCGAGTGAGTGATTTTATTTACATCTGGATTCACACCACAAAAGAGCTCCTGTAAAACAAGAAATTACCCCAAACTCCTTGTCCACTTAACCCTAACCCTACAGGACTTTATTAGACTGACACATTTCAATGACAGACTGTTCACTGAGGCACGTATACAGCAAAGTGTGGACTGATACATCTCTAACATGAACTACATTTGTAATAATGAAAATATTGATGTTTTACTTCTTTATTTCAAAAGTAATTGTCAGAATATTAACACTAGATAAAACAAGCTGCCAGGATCTAACTGGAACAATTATTACTCGTCACTACATTAATACCTTCATTAATTAGCCACGTCTACTGTCCACAAGTGACTGCACTCATACCGAGGCTGTTCTGTATGCCGATGGACTGTTCTGGAGTCAGCAGTATCTCCTTCCCATCGTAAGGAGAGCGGAACGTAACCCCTTCCTCCGTCACCTCTGACAGCTCCACCAGGGACACCATCTGAAATCCTCCGCTGTCCTGAGCAAAGCACAAGCAAAAATACTCAACTCTGAGTGGCCCTATAATCACTATGTTCATACAGCCTCGTAAATTATGCAAGATCCTCACTTCCAAGCAGGTGTCAGTTGTAAATCTGATAAAAAGGTGAAGCACAACAATCCTTTTGGTTATGAAAAGAGTGAGAAACACAATGAGAGTGAGCTGCTCAGTGATGGTGATTTCCATTCCAGTTCCTCATACTGTTTCAGAACCTCTCTGCCTCTGAGAGTCTCTTCCTCTCCAAAAGGCTCTTTTTATACCTAGTCATGTGACTTTTCGCTCCTTTAGCTGTTTTATTAGTAGCATGTACATTTCCAGCCTTTTGTTGCTCCTGTCCCAACATTTTGTGACGCATTGCTGAAGGAGTAAATTTTTTTTTTCCATGAAATGTAAAAATGCCTCACTTTCAACATCTGATGTGGATTCTATGATATATTGTGAATAACATATGGATCTGAGATTAGCAAATCATTGCATTCTGTTTTTATTTACATTTTACACAACGTCGCAACTGTTTTAAATGTATAATATTAAAGAGCAGAGTGCTAATAACAGTAATTGTAGTAATATTTTATTATTATTACTATTACTATTATTATTATTATGAGCAGTAGTAGTGAATACTCAAAGTAAATAATTAATAATAATAATAATAATAATAGTAATCGTAGTAATAATTAAAATGTGTAATAGTAATATTTTATAATAACTAGTAATAAATAAATTATAATAAGTAATAGTAGTAGTAATGAAAAAAATTTAATAATAAGAATAAGAATAGTATTTTATAATATTATAACATAGTAAAAATAAACTGTAATAATTAGTAATAATAATAATAATAATAATCGTAGTAATAATAATATTACCAATGTTATTATCATCATCATCATCCTCTTCCTCCTCCAGTCCACTGTGGAGGATTTTAAAGGTGAACACTTCTCGTCCTGAACACAGAGGACTTACCGTCAGAAGGTTTCTTCTCCAGTTCATGAAGCCATGCAGGCCGCTGACTTTCTCAATGAGCTCAGGACCCTGCAGAAGAACCAGACCAAGCAACGTAAAGCTAAAGCCACTGAGGAGCAGACTCACTACTTATTTTTTACACGAACATCTGACTCACATACCGGCCTCATACCCAAGTGATAAGTGTTACCCAGACATATCTGACAGCCCAGGTCCTCCAGCTGATCCACTGTGATACCTTTCAGAGTGCCCTGCGTGCCCACTGGCATGAACACCGGCGCGTTAACGGGGCCGTGAGGCAGTGTGAGGACGCAGGCTCTCGCCTTACTCACAGGACACTCGGCCACGATGCGGAGAGCGAGAGGAGCAGCAGACGAGAGGCATTTTACAGTTGCCATAGCGCCTGTACTCTCACATGTACCGCTCTCCACCGCGGCCATTTTCAGCGGCTTTGATGACGGCGAGGTCACGTGATTCTAACCGGAAATACTTTTGTCAAAAATGTTTTTTTCATTTATGTATTAAATTTGTATTGTTAACATCAGAACATATGCAGAAATTAAGGCGTAACAAAGTCTATTTTAATCCTTAGTCATGAAGATAGGGTAAAAAAAATCTTGTAATTAAACTGCAAAATTAACATAAAATATATTAAAATATACTTTATTTTAAAATAGATTTATAAGCAGTAAAAACACGTACAGCTACAGCTGTGACGGTGTTTCATTTTTTATCCTTTCACAAAGAGGCTTAAAACAGTTGTTACAACCTCATTTTTTAAATATGAAAGCGCGACGAGGAACTCGACTTCAGGTGGGTGGAGCGATGGTGAGACTGACGCTTGAGCTGACGAATTGCGTTGCAGACGCCTTTTTTCCGTTGAGACGTTCAACTATTCAGTGGCGAGAGAGCTTCGGAACGGGCCAATGAAATTTGGCGCCGTCGAGTGACAGGAGGCGGGTCTAAAGTCACCGGTCGGATGTCGCCTGACCGGATGGTGGTTGGAAGTTTTGTTTTGTGACTTTCGTCTACAGCTAAATTACAGCGTTTAAATGAGCGACTTGTTGTGTTTTCTGGCGAGATAACAGCTCTGAGGACTCGTTAAACTGATAAAGTTGTTGTTTTCAGTGACAGGCCGATGAGTGAAGGTGTCTGAAGGGGTGAAAAACGCCGCCTGGAAGTAACCCGAGCAGCCCGCTTACAGTCGCTCTTGTGTCCGGTGGGGAGCCGAGTCGAGCCCGAGTGAAGCCATGGGGAACCGGGGGATGGAGGAGTTGATCCCCCTGATCAACAAACTCCAAGACGCTTTCAGTTCAATCGGCCAAAGCTGCAACCTAGACCTGCCACAGATAGCCGTGGTCGGCGGACAGAGCGCCGGAAAAAGCTCCGTCTTGGAGAATTTCGTCGGCAGGTTGGTTTTCACACTTAATTTACTGTGGCTGTGTCTCAAATCTCCATGTAGACTCCTCGATCCCTAGCTGCCCAAGTAGGTGCTTTAGGAGGTAACACTGAAATAAAGATATTTGTAGCCATTTAAAACACACACATTACTCACAAATATACTCAACATACTAACTAAAATGACCAAACTGAGTTTTAATGCTGCCTTTTATGTAAACGTTAGATTTAGGATACGACCTCACTATTCAGCATTTCATACACTTCAGCCCAACGTTAACTCGCTATCTGACCGTATATATCACTCATTTTAAACTTCACAGGATAGTATACCTTCAAATGGTTCATTGTGTTTTGCTCTCGTCTGTTTAAACGATTCTTGTCGATTCTTTGTGCTCGTATTCACAAACGTGAGTTACGCTGGTTTCGTAAGCGAACCTCACAGAAACGGGACAGCTGTGCGTAAAAAAACTAGAACGCCGCACCGCTGACTGAGTGATCCGGCGGCCTCTGCACCCTGTCCTTTAGCAACAAAAACACGGAAATACAAAACCTCAGCCCACTTCTAGTTTTTAGCTGTGAGCACGCCATCCAATATTCATGAAACTAGCTCACATTCGAGCTGCTGTTGTGTTGCTAGTTTGTTTGTTTTAAAATAAACCACTTTACAGTGTTTACACCTTAGTTCAGAATCCGGTTCAGAATCCGGTTTATTGATCAGGTATAAGGGCATGCACAAAGCATTTGTCTGCAGCAACTAGTGCCTATATGGGCAATGTACAGGCAACGTAGTGCACCATATTATCAGAATATTATTATGACCACCTACCTAATGGTGGGAATAACCACCCTTGGCTTGGAGTGCTCAGAGGTCTTGTGTTAATAATTGAAGTTAATGGGCCACTGTGGCAGCAATCTGTGGATTCTGAGATGCTGCCACCACCATGCTTCACCTGGTGCCATGTTATCACTTTTGTACCTCAGTAACATCACATCCTTTACCCACAATGATGGTTTTACACTCTGCTACAACTGACTGGTGTGCTCACGTATTTATACATGCAGCAAACCCTGTCATCCTGAGTTATTTCCAAACAAGGCGGGGTCATAATTTACTGCTATGACCATGTGTACAAGGACAATGTGTCTATTATTTATCGAATGCACAGTACACAAACAGCATATAGATTAAATTAAGGACCGGTAATGTTATAGTAGAATA
>BRDA01009867.1:9381-27168 GCA_036984385.1 Crenuchus spilurus
ACATCTGACAAACACACACAAAAACCAGAGGGCAGCAGATCATGTGAAAATATAATATTTGTGTCATTCTCAAAACTTCTGGCCATGACTGTAGTATAGTAAGTATAATCTAACTAATGTTGACAGAGGACAGCAGTTATTCAATGCAAATCTGTACCTCAGATTTTCCAAATGATCCGTACAATGATGGAGAATGTGTAGAACTACATGTATGAACATGAATTCATTTTTGCTTCAAGTAGGGATTCTTTAAAATAGTTGACAAATATATTCACTGGTAAGTAGTGCTGGGTGATAAAACAATATTGATTTTTTTCACAATAATTTTGCCCTCGATGATAAGCCGGGACAATAGAATTCGATAATCATTAACGTTCGTTTCCATTTCACGTCTAAGCAGTTTGACAGTGAGTTCTGACGTGTAATACTGTTTGCTTGTTAGCTCCTCCTCACCAGCGCCGCCAAAATGCACGGTTGTGTTTAAGACAAGTGTGTGATTGGTGGAGAGCGTAGTTGGGCCGGGTGAGAGAGAACGAAGTCGCTGTGCTCTCGTCTGTTCATGTGAGAAGGGGGGGGGCGCTCACTGTGTGTGTATGTTAGCCGAGTGCTAGCATTAGCCTGTTAGCTTGGTTCTCTAGCCTGTTATTTTGGAGTGGCTGCGGCCGACAACGATCATTGTAAGTTTCAACAATAAAGCGACGACTGTAAACGTCTCTATCATCCATCCTTTCAACGTGTCCACACAGATGCTACAATATTATGTTTTGGCAATAAACATTTTAATATTTTAAATAGTAACATTTCATGTATTTAGTCTGATGTTTTTAGAAAGATGTTTAAAATAATGACAGTGTTAGAAAATGTAATATCGTGATCATTATCGTGATTGATCAATATAGAAAAATGTAACGTGATAAAATTTTTGGTCATATCGCCCAGCTCTACTGGTAAGTATGGAAGAGGGGAAAAAAACAAAACAAAGCCATAAGCAAACATACAGGATGAGAATCCAGTGAGCAGGAAGTGTTCTATGACTGAAAACAGAAATCTGAACTTATTCTGGCAAATCTATTGTTGAACACATCACTTTGGTCAGCAGACAGAAATCAGAACAGCTTGTTATTAATGAGAAGTGAACATTTAGCTTACTAAACTTAAGATGGTTTTACACTGGGATTATTTTATTGGAGGACGGGCAAAAATATGGAATACAGGATTTTTAAAGCAATTTTAGCATACAGTATACTTCAGATGGTTCACAGAGTGAGACCAGCAAAAATAAACCTTAACCTGTGCATATTCCCCTAAATGCAACATTTGTTTGTATTTGTTTTAGGAAGCTCATTATTACAACGTCATTTTAGGACCACTTTTTAAAAAAAATAAAACAGCTGACGTCGAGAATGAAGCCATAATATAAAATTATAGTTTCATATCAGTTTTAACAATAAAGTGCTCAATCTGCTGACCCATCAGCATCAGAATTGTTATTAGTATAAGAACGCTGAAACATCTCTGCAAGAAACTTTATTTAGAAGAAAAAACCAGACTGACTTGGAGGAAATCTCTTTTATTGAAGGAGAACTCGCGGCAGTGGTCGACTACAGGGCTTTCAGTGGAAGAGATTATGTAGTTTCACAGGAGACAATGAGAATGGTAATCAAGATGATCGATCCTGAAGGAGTCCTGTAGTCGGCCACTGCCCGCGAGACAGATTTTTTTTTTTTATTTCTTTTTTTTCCTATTACAGCAGATTAAGTATTTCTTTACTGGTAAACCCGATATGAAAGCATAACTTTAATTGTTGATGTTGACTTTTTTTTAAAGAATGGCCCTAAAATGGCATCGTACATTACAAAATACTAATTAATGTCAGATACTTTTTTGTTGTTTAAGGCAAAAAATTACTCTACACAATTTTAAGTGATCAGTCAACTGGTAACAGTCTGCACCAATACAAAATAAAATTAAGTCAGGAAAGCATTACTAGCTCAAGCTACATTGCTAATAATATACGAACCCTTCAGCTTACTTTGACTTCCATAGCAGACGGAAAGAACCCAATATATTTTATGTTTTGTCAGACCAATTTAATTTCATTTGTTAATATACGTCCACTCATGCATTTCAGACCTGCAACACATTTCAAAAAGTTGGGACAGCAAAACGTTTACCACTTTGTTATTTTTTGGAATGTTATTATTTGGAATGTTTCCATTCCTTCTCACAACACTTAAAAGATGTTTTGGCACTGAGGATACCAAGCAAACGAGTGTTTCTGGTGTGATTTTGTCTTGTTCTTCCTGCAAACGTCTTAAGGGGTGTAACAATGCAATTCTCCAAATGTATTTTGTAAATTTACTTTTCTGCATTGATGCTGCCATCACAGAAGTCCAAGTTACCTTTGCCAAGGGTACTGACACATGCCCATACCACAACAGAACCTGGCTTTTGGACTTGTTGCTGAGAACAGTCTGGATGGTCTTTTCTTCTTTGGTCAAGACCAGACGGCATCCATTTCTTCCAAAAATGGTCCAGAATTCTAATTCGTCTGACCACACAGTACATGTATCCACCATGTGACAGTCCAGCTCAGATGCTGACAATACTTCTGGACATGATTAACATAGGATTCTTTTTTTTTTTGCACAGTGAAGTGTTAAGTGGCATTTGTGAGTGTAACTGTGTATTGCAGTGCTGGACAAAGGTTTCCTAAAGTAATCCCTTGTCCATGTGGTTCTATAAGCTATTGATGAATGACTGTTCTTGATTCAGTGCTGTCTAAGGGATCAGAGATCACAGTGTTCCGCTTAGGCTTGCACCTTTATGCTCTTTACACACTGAAATTGTTCCAGATTCCTTGAATCATGCACTGCAGGAGGGCAAATACCTTCCAATGTTTTTTTGACAAACAGTTTTTAAACATTTCTGTACTTTTCTTATGCATTTGATGACAAACTGAAGATGTTTTGCCAATATTTGCTTCTCAAAGACATCTTCACATTGCTTTTGTACCAAGTCATAATTACAATCACCTGTTGACATCTGTTTTAGATCACCTCATTACTTTTTTTGGAATGTTTTGCAGGCCTGAAATGCAAGAATGGATACACTGGAAACACTACATTTTTTACTTGCATTTTTCATACTGTGCCAACTTATTCTTATTTGGGGTTGTACTGCGATTGATTTTACTTAACTGGGCATTGATATTTTAGTGTTCCTTGGCATTTGTTAATGCTGAATTAACTTTAGAACAGTCACAAAGTTTGACAAATTGCCATTTCAAGAGACTGAACAAGGATGGCCAAGTGAAACATTTGCAATGTTGAAAGAGTTGACAGACTTCCGTAACTACAAGATAAAGAAAGTAAAAGTTCACAGCTGCTACTGTATTTCAAAAGTTTTAAAAAGCCATTTTTTATTCCTATAATTTATCATTTTTATTATATTATGTTTTGACATCTTCAAATTGGTGGGTCAGTAGCTCTTCCACAGGAAACATTTGACAAAACATGCGTTTTATTCTGCATTACATTTCACATTAAGGGAATAAAAAAAAATACAACACTTCACACTTCTCCATTCATAATGACTACAACTCCAGACGCTGGAGTAGCTGATTGTTTCCATCACACAGCTAACCTCACCTGAAAGTAGGACTGCAGATTGTCAAAGTCTATCTTGACATTACAGAGAACAAATCCAACCTCAGAGTTCAAAGGTGAAAGGTCATGGACATTCTGACACTAAGGAATTGAGATATGGGGGGGAAAGCAAAAAGCCCCCTTAAAACATTAATTCAGCCATCTTCTCACGCTATGCAAAATTACATGTCACCTCTCAATGTGATCAGCATTGTCTTAGGAAGGCGGTTTCAAAAAGAAATATAAATAAAAGACAGTCAACCGTTGGTGGGGGGTAGGGTGTAGGGAACGATTTGCAAGCTGTCGACTGATTGCCTTGCCAATGAAGAGTAGTGGGCCCCCTCTCTTGTCCACTGGCCTGCTTGTCCATCCCCCTTTTAGCCCCCTGGGAGGAGGTCTGTTGCGTTGTGGCCTCACTAAATCAACATTGTTATAATGATGTGTCACACTTGACCCCCTGCAGCTCTGGTCGCTCACATGGGTGTCAAGACCCACAATGGGCGGCCCTCCATCTCGTATGGACTCATGACAGATTTTGATTCATGGGATAGTCCAGCCTCTGTCACAAGAAAATTACCCCTATCAAAATGCCAACATTTTCACATTCATCAACTCACTCACTCAAAAACCACCCCCCGCCAGCCCTTATCTCTCATCCTATCTTGAAAAAGATTCATCTTCCACTGGTAAGCCTCCACATAACACACACACAGCTCTATATTAACAGACCTGGTTCAGAACCATTCAAATGCTTACAGTAATGTTACATTTCTGATTAGCCTGATTAGTGAGACAGTCTTGAGAATATCTGGATTTTGACACAATGTCATCAATAACATGACTGTGATAAGATGGCAATATTATGGTATAAGAATGACGCTTATAGTAACTTCAAAATAACTGTAAAGCTCAAAGTACACTTGATTTTAACTATTTTTGTGCAAGATGGCTGCCAGGTCCAATCAGAGCACTGATGTTTGCATCCTCAAAGGCATAATATACTACAATGTGGCAGCGTACTCAACAAACCATGTGAACAACTACTTCTGCCATCTGTTTCTGCTGCTTTTCTCACGATAAACAATAGTAGTTTCCTCAGCTGTTGCCATGCTCACTTGCACCCTTAATCAGAAGAAATAATCAAGGAGAGTCAAATGAGACTTTATAATGCAAACATACGTCTTTTATCCAAATATGAACAATAACATTGTCTACCAGGCCATTAAATAAGACACCCGTCAGCAATTTCTAAAAATGATATTCGCATAACCCACAACCCCCATATCAGTCACTATCCCTCTCCCAGACAACTTCCATTCCCACATCTTCATCCTGCTGCATGGGAAGACCTCTGCTATGCCCTTATCCCCATTCTAAGGACACCTTATGATCCTTCCCTTCGTCCCTTCCCTCTTGCCACCAGCTGCCAGAACAGCTCTGCCTGATGCTGCATTCTTAATGAGTAATTTGAACAATCACGTCAGTCTGCGCTAGACTCCCCTGACGCCAGGCAGGTCAGTGTGCCCAATTCCCTGCACCCATCCCCGGGGCCCCCTCATTAGGCAAGCCACTCTGACACCACTGCCCCCCACTACAATGAAACTCAGAAGGAAATAAGCCTGGAGATTGGTTGGTGGAGGGGTTATACTGTGGTGCAACCGGTTGCAAACCCATGCAACCTCATCCAGCTGCTACACCGTAAGTGCATACTTCAGTCACTTGGCTTCACCTCCCTTGTATTGCATAAGTCAGTGCAGGGGGAGGAGGGAACTTGGATTACTTACCAGGGTATTACGAAGGAAAACGGTTGCCAGTTTGTACATTTTTTGTAGCAAATTCAAGTTTGAATGCCCCAATTAATGGTTTGCCACATTCAGCTTTCATTTTCTCAGGTGCAGTAAAGAGAATATTTTTGAAATTAATTACAACACTGATTTGTTTAAAATTTGTGATTTAATGCAACTATGTAGCTTAGATTAAGGCATTCATTAACTGAAACACACAGAAAGGGTCACACTAGAAACATTGCATAGCTATAGTTGTCAAACTGTTGATATTTTTCTGGCAGGGGATGCGTCATTCTCATAACTGTAGTGACGCCTGCTGCAGGACATCTGTCTGGTCTATGCCATCTGTACTTGTCAAGAAGCTATTTTGTCAAGATGCTGAATCCATTACTCATAATCAACATGAGTTCTTCCCCAAAGACACCAAGAAGAATTTCAGTGACGCTGTAAATGTTCTCCCTCCAAATATGCAGATGATCAGTCTGTTTGAATTCTGGTAGCACTAGAATATAGTAGTCAGAATGGCATGTAGAGCCAAACAAATTGTGCCACCTCAGATTCCACAAGAATGTAGCAGCTGGTTCAATGGAAACTCATGCTCAAGTAAACAAAAGTCAGAATAGAATGATATGGATTAAACAAAGAGAGCAATGAAAGACAGGACAATGGACTAAAGAGAAATGTGTTAAGGACGATTTATGCTTCTGCATCAAATCAACACAAACTCTATGGAGTAGCCTATGCAAGTGGCCTATGCTGTTCAGTGTGGTTATACTTGTGTGTTGGTATGTCTACATCACTCTGCAATTACACTGCCAGAACACTAGTTGGCAATGGGCTTTTTCTGCCACGGTTTTGACTTCCTTGGCATAATACAAATGATTGTGACTGAGCTGCTTATGATAGAGTTGGAGCCAATAGTTGTCAATAGTAGTAGTAGCTGCGCAGCGAAGTTTTAAGTGGTGCCCCCATCCACAAATGAGGCCCCACGCAGTGTGTAGTCCGCGTATGTGGAGCGCCGACCCTGGGTGCGCGTCAGGCTATGGCAGTGGGTACACAGCTACAGGGTGCTGACGCCATGCCAAAAGATTTGATGCTGAAGCATAAATCAGCCTTTAGGCATCAAATATTTTTGGCTGTTGATTTTGTAGCTTGACATCATTGTAATTTATAAATCACTGAGCATCAATTATGGATTTACCATAATTACCAAACTAGAGGTGTTAAAAATCAAATTGCATCGAGATGCTGGCGTTGGCAATTCAGCATTGATGCAGTTAGAGACCATAATCAATTATAATGTCATTCATTGCATACGTAATGGCAAAAATGGTGGAGATTAAAACGCACCAAATGTTTTAAAAGCCAAAATATGGACACATTTTGGATTCTATGAGCTGACTGGGAAGCACAATAAGGTTTGACAAGCATTAACATTCGTTTCCATTTCATGTCTAAGCAGCTTGACAGCGAGTTAGCCAGCGCCGCTGCTCACCATCAAGACTGCACACTTGAACTGCTCCGTTGGAGGAGCGTATATGAGAGCCAAAACGGGGTTAAAACAAGCGCACGCATGAGCAAACAAGCAGAAACAGCTACGAATTGAGCAGAGAAACGAGCAAATGACAACTCGAGCGGAGACAAAATCTGTCTTTACACAGCTGCACGAGTCACTGCGCACTTCAAGCTCCTGCACGTCTGTCTGTGCTCGTCTCTCACGTTTCTCACAACAGGAAATAAGTCAAAGGCTTGCTAAAGTGTTCATTACAGTACATTAACAGTTCTAAAGGTTTCAAACTTTGCAGTAGGATTTTTTTTTATCTTGTTAATTTATTGTGTTACATTGTTATATTTTCTACTTCTTTGCAGGACACATAACAGTAGTATATTTTGTTATTAAAAAAATTGTTAAGACATTTTTACATTAGAAGTTTTACCTCCTCTGGGCAGGGGAACCAAAATGCAAATTTACTAAGTTTAGTCCCAGTGAAATCTTTAACTCTGTATTTGAGTTATTTGCATTCTGTGTCCCTGTATATTATGTTCTGGCAATAAACATTTTAATATTTTAAATAGTAACGTCATGTGTTTATTCCGATGTTTTTTGAAATATGTTATTTAAAAAAAATGACAGTGTGAGAAAATGTAATTAACGATTGATCAATATAGAAAAATTTGTGATAATTTTTTACCGTATCGCCCAGCTCTACAAATGTGGTGTGCAAATAGGGCTGCGAATCTTTGCAAATCAAACTAATCGATCCATGGGGTCACAAATTATTTTTTCCCCGATTCTTTCAAAGGAAATGAAATGCTTTACCGTTGCAATCTCTGCAAATCGCATGAGTCACGTCAAGCCCATTCTTACCCAGGCCGGGTTGACGGTAAAATCCAAAGTGTTTCCAAATGGTTGCTTTCAAAGACCGCGGCTTGGCTTGCATGCCTGTACATAGACGACGCTGCTTCCTTGTTTTGCCTAGCACTACGGTGGCTGAGAAGGCACATCCGCACCCGCAAAAAAATAATAAAAAAAAAAAGGGAATCGATTCTGAATTGTTCAATGTGAGAAATGCGATTCGAGCTCGAAGCAATTTTTTCCTGCACCCCTATGTGCAAAGCCTTCCAACCAAATGAAAAATAATACAGAAAATTCATGTCCTGCATCGCGATATTGAATCGAATCGTTGACATGAAAATCGTAATCTAATCGAATTGTGAGATCACTGAAGTTTCACACCTCTATACTAAACTTAAAACGAGTTAACACATTTGGGATAAACTTAACAGTCAGGATAATCTATTCTGACAGACAAAGCATAATCAATCATTAATTCTGTTAATCATATATTTCTATATTTGTGGTCTCGCCATCATCATTCTGTGCGAGATCAAATGGAGCTCATCCATGCTCTGGTACGGCAGCCTATCTGCCAACTCCAAGTGTGACCAGCTCACTTCCAATGGTCATACAGTGAATGGTCCTGATACCAAAATTCAATTTACTCCTCACTTATTGCACATTTACAGTCCATTTACCTGCCAACAAATGCCTATTATATCTGCCCTTCACAGCAATAACCTCTCCTGATGAGACAATCCGTGAAATCATACCTTATTGCAGTGCACTATATTTGAAAGTAGAATTCAATGGCAAACTATACATTTCAGTATAAAAAAAGAGGGAACCATGCAGTGCAGTTTCAGAGTTTAAAATGATAGTATAAGGTTAGAACACAAGAAAACGTACGTTTTTGAAGGTCTTTAGACCGCTGTGACCTACCTTTTTTGAAACGGAAGACACATTCATGCCAAAACGCTCGGCTCTCTTCTTTAAGACCTCAACATCAACCTGCTGAACACAGATGAACATGTAAATAACACAAAATGCTTCTGAGAATTTGGAAGAATTATTCAGTACTAGATAGTGCTAAAAACAAACTTAGCATATTCAGTCAAACCCTACCTGACTTCTACAGTACCATAAACTATTTGTTTTAAATAAAACAAACCAGTGAGGTTAAACAATTCGGGCATAGAGATTGTGGACTGTGTGGACAAAATGCACCAAAAAGAGTCTTAACAAGGCAAGAAAGTGTTAACAAGCAAAGGCAACTGTATTTTAGATAACTCCTAAGATGATCTCTGTGTGTAATAAAAGCCAATGAACAAATACAGCCAGCTAATTATATGGTGTAAACAACCAACTTCCACTTATTCAACTGTACATTAATTTCATTTTACAAGAATATTAAGGTCTCACTTTATTTGGATAGTCCACTAATGGCCCTCTAGATAAGCTACCGATGTTCATGTTACATACAAAGTATCTGATATTTCACATGGTTAAGGTTAGGGTCATCATAAGACCCGAGTTAGGACCAGATATTGGGTTGCTCTAGGTTAATTTTAGGCAGAGTTTAGAGTAACTGGAAACTAAGTTTGTCCTGTTAAATCTATAAAATGTTTCTAAACAATCTGCAGAATTCTGGAAAATCTTTTTGAATCATGTTTTAATTTCTTACTTACACTTGTGTTTGAGATTCCAGAGTCTCCTGTAAAACCAAACAGCAACAGTCAGACAAAAAAAAAAGAAAGAAAAATAAACAAAAAATAATTATCTAATACAGGTGTGCATGCTCACCTTTAGAGGCAGCAGTTGGTGGTAATCCAAACCTGGTGCAAGACAAAGGTTTATAATTTGTGAGTTAAAGGAACAACTCAGCAGTTGGTCCAAGCTATACAGTCCAAATATTTAGGCAATCTGAACTAAAATCATGCAATAGCTTGTCGATCACAGCTGTAGAAATGTAATTATTAGTTCCTACAGAGGTCACTATGACCCGTCAGTGACTTATGCCCTCTCAAATAACTCCTCAACACACTGTGATACACAAAAGACATTACATGCACTCCATTTACTTGTGCTGACTTGTCACTTTAACATTATATGGAGTGTGTATGGCAAGTACATCAGCTATTAATACTGTGCTGGAGAACAAAATTAACAAGGTGGTTGTCAATTACTATGGCATACCAAATGCTACAGGCATTTCAAATGGGAAATGTCCAAATAGTACAGCAAAGATGTTCAAATATGATGGTCAATACAATTATTACAAGGATTATAAATGTGACCAGTCAGCTGATAAAACAGATTGTCTGCCAAAATATAAAGACTCAAGCTGGCCATTCTGCCAGTGTTCTTAAAACATGGTTCAAACCAAAACAAGTTGACAATAAAGGCTCTCAAACTAGGCCCGTCACAATCATGACATTGTAGCTGATTTTAGCAGTTGTCAAAAATAATTACAATAAAAAAATCAACTGAGAAGCCGTTTTGTTTTCAGACTGTCCATACTCAGTATCTTTGAACTGAACACAGAAACAGTTTGAGTTCAGCACACATTACACAGATGCCCTCAAAGATGTTACAACACTAACAATTGCAGTTTATTGTACAATCAAAAATATAAAATTCTAAAATTCTGCTTTTCAATTTTTTTACTTCAAAATAACTGCTAAATTCACAAATCTATTTAATATAAAATGCATGACTGAAATAATTTTGGCTCAATAGTAAAACTCACCTTGCAGCACGTGCAGCCTTCTTGGTTTCAGAGGTTGCAGGCAAATTAAAGCGCTCTGCTCTTTTCTGCAATTTCTGAAAGAGTTTCAGAATGCAAATCCATAATATTTTTAATGTTTCAACATTACAAGTCAAATAAATTCCATAATAAAATCATTATATTACAATACTGCCACTCAAATGTAAAAGATTTCTATAATTATTAGAGAAACCAAGTGCATTACAGCAAGATCATATATTTGAGCACAGGAGCAGTTTGAAGGACTTGGTTTAAATACCTCATCAACTGAAGAAGAAGAGGAGATTTTAATAACTTTTTTCTTAGGCTCCCTGCAGAAAAAAAACAGAAAATTAGCACAAAGTCATGCATACAAAAAAAATTCACCATCCCTTTAACACTTTCAGCATAAGTGCTGAAAAATATGAGACTCACTAGTCAGAGCCACAGCACCATCTGCTGGACAATGAAAACACTCAGCCATTATAATCTGCATGAATCCTTGAAGGTGTTTAAAAAAAAGGAGAAGACTATTCAGATATGGCTGATATGGTAAAGCACACTTACTCTTCAGGTGTAGCTACCGACTGTTCCTGGACTGCTGCTTCTTCTTCTTCTTCTTCCTCTTCTTCTTCTGCAGCTGCTGTTGCTGCTGCTTTTGGAGAGGCTTCCTAATAAGATTTAAAAAGGTAATTTGTAGAAAATATATGCGAGAGATTCCATGAAATAAAGCATTATAAAAGATCATTCACCTCTGTGTACTCCCCTAACACCTCCTCCTCATTTACTTCTTCTGCAAGAAAGACATTTTATTAGTCACTAAATTCAGAAAATAACTTCAATATTAATATATATGTACCAGGCAACATATATAATTACATGAACTGCATCATAACAGCAAGTAGAACATCAGTAATATTACTGAAGCAAGCCAAAACTGCAAAGACTTGTGCTGCAACAGTTGGGGCATTTTCACATTTGTCCCAAATAACTGAGTCTGCACCCGGGACCAGTTCTGGGCTCATTATTGAAGCTTTCACAGAGAAGAATTCAATTTCACCAGTGCAACCAAGAAAATTGAAAAAAGAAGTGGTATAATAAGTTGAAGAATTCACATTACAAAATCAGAGTTTTTTTATTAGAGTGACAGGGAAAGAGAGCGCCATCTACCCACCCAGAGAGAGCACTGACAATTTTTGCTCTCTTGGGCCCCATATGTTTATTGCAAACAGCATGACCGACATTCGAACTTGCAATTCTCTGGTCATAGTGTCAGCGTCTTAGCCTGCTGAGTCACTCGGGGCCACAAAATTAGAGTTTTCTTGAACTGCAGGAGTCCTGATTCCAGAAGGACCTGATTCAAGAGTTCACAGGCTCAAACAACTTTTGCAGTTGACAAAATGTACCTAACTCAAAGAGCAAGAAGTCCTAAGATGACAACTGTATCTCCACAATCTACTTAACATCTTAATGGGATGACAACCAAAAATAGTAATTATAAAAAAAAAAACAATGTCAATCATAGTTATGCAATTCACTTAAATTCTGCAAAACATATGTACCATGTTCTTCAAGGTAAGCTTGCAACCGTGCAATCAGATCGCCTTTGTTTCCTTTCACTTCCAGTCCTCTTAGTGCACATTCCTGCTTCAGCTCAGCTAACTGGATAGAAAAGAACAGAAGAAATTTACACTTATGACATCATTCGATGGATTAAAATCAAAGCATAAAAGCATTCTGACTGACATGCAGATACTGAAAACCAGCACAGCAAAATTTCACTTTTAATTAAACTTGAACTGAACACACCAAGAACAGCATTTATTATGTATTATGGCAATCTTTTCTTTCCCGATAGATCACACTAATATATTCAGGGTGGCTCTCACTTGAGTCTTAAAACCTTTCCATTTGTTTTGTTAAATTACAGCAATTTTTAATTTCTTTAATTATTCAATCAACATAAACACAGTCATTAAGAGATTTTTTGTTTGGGAGCTGGGGGGGGGGGGGCGCATATACAGAACCCAAAATGTTCACAGGCAGTAGTGATAGATACAAGTCAAAAGATATAACCCACCCAGAAATAGTATTTTTAAACTACTTAATGCTGCCTGCGGTTAAGGTTCTATTATTATGGGCATGTTTAAAAATGCAATTTTTCTATTTAAATTCATCTTCATTGGAATGATCTCATATTGATTCATATAAACACAAGGTCAATCTTTAAAATTAGACTATTTCTCCTCACGTTTGCATAAATCTGTAATGCCTTTTAATGTCCAGTGAACAGTCACCCTTTTATTGTGCAATGCTGTTTCACTATTTTTGTTGACATACACAAATAACTACGCAGATTACGTAAAACTACCCAGACATTTTTTTATTAGTAATTCCAAATTCCATAGTGTTTGTAAAGCTTGTAAAGTGATAAGCAAAACTCGTATTTATATTTAATGTTCATGTTACTTCATGTGTGTAAAATAATAACTCCGGCTGAGTTTATAATATAATTAAATTCACACAAATCCATAAAGTTTGTGTTAGTGAATCAGAAAGTAAAGATCAACATTACATTCTGTATAAACACACAAAGTACAACTCCAAGATCTGTGTACTACTCCCTCTCACACAAAGCAATTCCGAGCTTTCCATTTCTGTGTACTTCTCGTTCTAACTTTCTCTCACACACATCATTGTAAAATGAGGTGTGTGTTTGTTTTAGATATTGAGTCGAATCAGAAATCAAATTGAATTGCGACCTTGTGAATCAGAATAGTCATTTCAGGAAATCAGTGATAATACCAAGTTCTAGTTCTAATGTTTGCTAACAATGACTAAACATGTCTTGGCTGAACATCCACATCGGAAGTAAGTGTAAAATAGTGTAAATATGATTTCTGGATGAACATTCAACCCTTTAAATGTCCTCACAAAGAAAGAAGCATTTTTTAATAAAAAAAAAAACAATCCGTGTTTAAGACCACATTGTGTTTAAAATATACACCTCTACCAAATGGTTGAGATGTTTTAATATAAAATCAAAAATAAGTAAATAAAAATCAATAAATAAATGCTATCTTTAACTTTTGTGACTTTTTAAACATATTTACTCATCTGTGCAACAGCACCATTGGCTTTTGGGAAGAAATGCTGGTTTGTATTCAGATACCAGAAAATGTTTCATTTCTAGTGACCTCTAGTGGATATTTTTAACCCAGCATACATCTACTGACAAGCAGGGATGGGAATCAGGTTACGGTTAACACCTCCTTCTACCAGATAGAGTAACTCAAATGTTTTCTACCAAAATGTATAGCTGATCATTAAAGGATTAATGTCACTCACAGCACATCATTATAAGCCATCACCACAACTGACTGCAAAATTATGGAAGATTTTCCCCTTAAGAACCGATTACATTGGGAGTTAATTCAGAACTTGAGTAGTTGTTTTTTAAACAGTTATACTTAAGTTTTGTTACACGTAAACGCACATTTTCTCAGGATCTTAACGTAACGTTACTCTTGCTCAGCTCAGAGCAAATAGCTTAGCTAACGCGAAGAGTCCGGAATGTGGTAAATATATATTTTTAACAAAGCTCTACCTGAATTACATAATAAAGACGCGAATTACTTTCAGATATTGATTAAATGACACATTTATGTCAGGGAGTGACTCTTCTGAATGAAGGAGAAAAACAAAAAAAAAATGTTACTGTGCTAACGTTAGCTTTGCTAGCATCTGACGCTGGAGTTTAAACAATACGTCCAACTATTCCCAAACGAGTTACATAAGTCTATTTTAACACAATCTTTAGTCTTTATATGACCTCGTTTTTCCATCTGAAGATACTGAAATGTAGTATTTACAGTAAATACAAATAAACTCATTTAGTAAAGACACTATCACTGCGGGTTGGCTAACGTTAGCAGACTAGTAAACAACGCCAGAAAGGCTACAGTTCAAGTTGAAAACACTCAAACTGTTCACAAACGTGCTTAAATATGACTTCTATTAATGGCCATAAAAGCCAACAGCATTTAGACTATCAAAGTAATCCGTTTATTACCTTAAGTTTCTGGAGTTCAACGACTTCAGCCATTTTCGGGACCTTTCCGCCTGGTCTGATTCGTCTTCCTTCTTTGGTTTGAAGACAGCCGCTGCGACTCAACAGTATCGCCCCCAACAGGCCATCAACAGAATTACAATTACAAGTGCTGTAACTACCCAACACGAATGTCAGACTGACAGATTTTATTAGACGTTTATATGAAAGCAGTTAGTATTAAAGTAAGTTGCATGAGGTAGTTTAAATCATTATGAACATGAATACAGTATTACATAAAAAATAGAATATCATTAAGAAGTTCAGTTTTGGTTATAGTCTAATTTTGAAAAAGTAAATGGTCAAATATTTTATATTCATTACATGCAAAGTAACAAATTTCAGTATGGCTTATAGTTCATGAGCTGGCTAGTCAAGCACAGTAACAGGGGTAGCCGTGGCCTGGTGGTTCAATCCCTGTGCAGGTCATGAATGAAGTGTCCTTGATCAAGGCACCCAACCCCCAACTGCCTCCTGGGTGCTGTGGATAGGGCTGCCCACTGCATCAGGCACATGTTCTCTCAGTCTAGTGTTCACTAGTGTGTGTTTCAGTGCATAGATGAGTTAAATGTGGAAGTCAATTTCCATTGTGTGCAATCACATTGGCAAAAAGTTTAATCAAAACAAATATCATTAAACCATTTGATAGTATTTTTGGCTCTGTGGGCAGGTCCTGCTTACTGAAAATCCTACTGAAAAAGGAAATCAACATTTTCATAAAACTCAGCAGGAAATAGCATGAAGTGCTCAAAAATCTCCTGGCAGACAGCTGTGTCGGCTTTGGACTTTGGATAAAACACAGTTGACCAACAAGATGACATGGCACCTCAAACCATCACAGACTGCAGAAACTTCACACTGGACTTCAGACACCTTTGATTCTCCTCTTTCTCCACATTCTAGGAACTTGATTTCCAAATTAAATGCAACATTTACTTTGATCTGAAAAGAGCCAATGAGCAACAGTCCAGTTCTATTTCTCCTCATCCCAGGTATGACGCTTCTGATGATGGGTCTGATTTTATGTTGCTTGATAATAGGAATACAGCAGTTTTAGTCTGAGATACACACAATTTATACTCTGAATGTTATTTTTCTACATAAAATATTCTAATAAATCGACTGTATTTCTGTATTTTTTTTTAAAGTATGATTGTATAACTAAGAACATCCTCAGCCTAAACTGTATAGTGATTTTGTAGCTTTAAATTCTGATTTATTGCATCAACAAAAGTTACAATTATCAGTCATTTCTGATGTGATTCAGTACAGATCAGACTCCAGATCAGAAGACTGTTTCAAATATACCATGAATTATTCTGTAAGTACAATTTTTCCATTTGTATTTGTGTTTAAGTTCATTTGAAAGGCTAATGAAAAACCTGATGCGCACAAAAATGTGAGTTCAATCACTGAACAAAGCATAACAACTGGTCCATATTTTTAGATAACAGTAACTAACAAACGCACATTTCCTGAACGTGTAGTTTTAAAAAACATTCTTCCAACAGCATGTAGTTCAGGAAGGCATAGACGGGCTATATATTGTATGTACAAGAATAAACAAATATATTGAAAAAGTTGTTTAAACTGCAGTAAACATTTATTTGTTAAAAACAGCTTCTTGTAATTTTAGAATTCAATGCAAATAAAGCAAATACATTTTGTAGTGCTTTTGTATATATTAGTGCTCGTTTAAAATTTTGCAAACTGCTCATGACAATCTAGTATCATTCAATACCAGGATTGGTTAATCTATACTTCATTATGTTAAATACAATATGTTGATGGTACTGAAAACAAAACTTTGTTCACACTGACTTTTTTCCAATGGGAGAATCTAATTAGTTTAGTAATTAATTAGTCTAATTAATATAAGGTGATGCTATATTGTAGTTGGTCCTATTGGAGAAAACATGATTTAGCTTAGCTGAATCAAGTGTTGAATCAGAAAATACTGAACTCTGAAGGGTTGTTTGCCTCCAATGTGGCGTACCAGGTTCAGTGACCTTTTCAACACTTATTGAGGTCTAATTCTAATTGAAGTTCATCTTTGATAAACTTTTTAAGAATGAGGAAGAATCAACTTAAAATGCTTATGCTACATAAATGTTTATTTATATTTTAACATTCTATGAATGGGAATTTTAAACATGACCAAATACGGTCTAATATACTAAACAGGAGTAAAAACAAGTATTCACAAAATTTGTTTTCCAACAAGTTCTTGTAGAAATAGCAAACACGAATAAAACTGTCTAACGTGGCATAAAATCAATTACAAAAATATTAAACTTCAAACTTGAAAGATTTTTAACCATCCAAAATAAATATTCTTAGGAATGAAGGCAGTTCATAATAGGACTGTGTGCGACTTTTCTTTTTGACAGAGTCAGCTAATTCCTGAATAAGCCATTCACCAAGCTAGAGAACTAGACAAGTATTTCATCTGCATGGTAAAAAACAACAGCCCTGAGCAGATGTACTAATGCTAGAAAAATGCTTATTTCAATAGAAGACACCACAGAATCCCAACTTTGGCTAAACTCTTTTTAAAAAGGGACCCTATGTCAATGTAAAATTGGCATACAGTGTCTGGCTTCAGGAAGAGAATCTTCAGGAAAAGGGACAATTTGAGTCCTGATCCAACTGCAGCCTGTCAGTCTGTTTATTTTCTGCTCACATCTTAAAGCCGCAAAGGAGGCATTGGCATGGTGACATCACGGAAGAATCGATGAACAAGGGCATTTTTGGCTGATATTCTCTTGTTGGGGTCATAGTTCAGCATTTGCTGTGAACAAAAAAGTAAAAACAATTACTGAACTTCATCTACCACAACACTGCAAGAACAGTTAAAGAAAGAGAAAAAGAAAATTGAAAATGCAATTTTCTCAAAGCATGTCATCACAGAATGACCCATTTCATTTTCAATGATTACATTTCCGCTTGGATTTAGCAAGACAACACCCAAAAAATTGTCCTAAAACTGTGCCATAACATGAATGTGGACAGAAATATGACTGACTTAATAATTAAGGCAGTCTAATACTTGTAACATGAGGAAACAGTCATGATGTTGTGATTGCTGCAGAATGTGGTCTGGCATTATCTTGTTGAAAAATGCAGGGTCTTCCCTGAAAGAGATGACGTCTAGATGGGAG
>BRDA01009869.1:0-10518 GCA_036984385.1 Crenuchus spilurus
TAAACGGTGTCTGTAGGTTAAACGGTGTCTGTAGGTTAAACCGTGTCTGTAGGTTAAATAGTGTCTGTAGGTTAAATGGTGTCTGTAGGTTAAACAGTGTCTGTAGGTTAAATAGTGTCTGTAGCGTAAATTGTGTCTGTAGGGTTTGTATTATCTATAGTGTCTGTAGGTTAAATAGTGTCTGTAGGTTAAATAGTGTCTGTAGGTTAAATGGTGTCTGTAGGCTAAACAGTGTCTGTAGGTTAAATGGTGTCTGTAGGGTTTGTATTATCTATAGTGTCTGTAGGTTAAACAGTGTCTGTAGGTTAAACAGTGTCTGTAGGTTAAACGGTGTCTGTAGGTTAAATAGCGTCTGTAGGGTAAATTGTGTCTGTAGGTTAAATAGTGTCTGTAGGTTAAATGGTGTCTGTAGGTTAAATGGTGTCTGTAGGGTTTGTATTATCTATAGTGTCTGTAGGTTAAATAGTGTCTGTAGGTTAAATAGTGTCTGTAGGTTTAAACAGTGTCTGTAGGTTAAATAGCGTCTGTAGGTTAAATAGCGTCTGTAGGTTAAATGGTGTCTGTAGGTTAAATGGTGTCTGTAGGTTAAATAGTGTCTGTAGGTTAAATGGTGTCTGTAGGTTAAATAGTGTCTGTAGGTTAAATAGTGTCTGTAGGTTTAAACAGTGTCTGTAGGTTAAATAGCGTCTGTAGGTTAAATGGTGTCTGTAGGTTAAATAGTGTCTGTAGGTTAAATGGTGTCTGTAGGTTAAAAAGTGTCTGTAGGTTAAATAGTGTCTGTAGGTTAAATAGTGTCTGTAGGTTAAATAGCGTCTGTAGGTTAAATGGTGTCTGTAGGTTAAATAGTGTCTGTAGGTTAAATGGTGTCTGTAGGTTAAATGGTGTCTGTAGGTTAAATGGTGTCTGTAGGTTAAATAGTGTCTGTAGGGTTTGTATTATCTATAGTGTCTGTAGGTTAAATGGTGTCTGTAGGGTTTGTATTATCTATAGTGTCTGTAGGTTAAATGGTGTCTGTAGGTTAAATGGTGTCTGTAGGGTTTGTATTATCTATAGTGTCTGTAGGTTAAATGGTGTCTGTAGGTTAAATGGTGTCTGTAGGTTAAACCGTGTCTGTAGGTTAAATGGTGTCTGTAGGTTAAATAGTGTCTGTAGGGTTTGTATTATCTATAGTGTCTGTAGGTTAAATGGTGTCTGTAGGTTAAATGCTGTCTGTAGGTTAAATGGTGTCTGTAGGGTATGTCATGTATTGGTAGTGTAAAGGCTCTGAGTGCTGCTTACTAGGTCTGATAGGAAGTGAAGGAGCATTAGCCAGAGCAGCAGACTGCAGACACAGATCCGTCTACAGCCACATCATCAATTCCCCCAATCTGATCCTCCTGTTTCCTCTTCACACTCACAGACCTCACACACATACTCTGCAGCAGCTTTTACAACTCTGTGTGTGTGTAATCACACTGAAGACTTAAAGAGGCTTCTATTAATATTATTATGAACATACAAGTCATACTACAGTCTGTAATTGTAGAACTACACAGTGCACCCATATGATCAGTGGAGCTAAAATGGACAGGGAGTGTAGATACAAGGTGGTGTACCTAATAAAATGGCCAGTGAGTGAATATGTGGACACCAGGAGTCGAAATGAAGCTGGTGGAGCATCTAAAGACACAAAATGACACCTAAGTGAATGTACAGTATGAGGGTGAAAGAGCCGAGGGTGCAGCAGAGATGGAGGTTATTATCCCAAAGTGCTATCATTTACTTTGATTTCTTTTCCAATTCACTGAGCTCCATGTATTTATTCCTTTGTGGGGACCTAGTGTGCTCATACTGATAGAGTACAGGTAAGATCTGCAGAAGGGGGGAGATCTTGCTGCTACTTAGAAGAAAATTATTCCAAATTCATTTTTGGGGAGCCTAAAAGAACGATTGATTAAAATTAAGATTAGGTTTGGGTTTATATTTAATTATATGATTATATGAATTAAAGGAATGTGCTGATAAATATAGTAATACCAAGCTGTGTGTGGACTGTTGGTTAGGTGGTTAATTCAGCAGAACATGTCACTAGACCTTCACGGATGTCGGCCCAGGTGATCTGATTTGATAAACAGAAGACTCTCAGGTGTGTTTGCCCAGCTCTGATTGAAGTGGACTGGGCTTGTGGCGAGATTGGACACTCTCGGCGGGCAATACGAGGGCTCATGAAACTCATGCATTATGTATGCACTAGACTAAACAAATGTGTCAAGCGTAATATCACACTGGGTAATTTCCCCTGGGCCAGGCAGAGGAAGTGACTGGGGTCCTTTAAATGTGTGATAAGTAATATCTTGACTTGTTGTGTAGGGCTAATCGCATTCCCTCAGTGTAGAAGGAGATAACTTATATAGGTGGTCATATTTACTTCTGAAGGCTACAAACATATAATCACACATTTTGGCAGCATTTCCACTGCCGAGTAACCCATACAGTAACTGAGTACCCATGCTGCATTTGGTTGTCCTTCTTGTTGGTTTACAAAGCATGCCAAAATGATGTATGTGCGGAGTTAGAAGTAATGCAGGCCTGTGATTGGCCTAACACGATCATCACAGAAACATCACTCACCGTCTGTTAACTCAGTTGACCTTAATTTCTGGATAACACTACAAACTAACCAGAACCTCTGACTCTATTGTTGTTAGAGTTTTTAACAGTCTGCTTACTGTTAACAATGACGTGAGGAAAATTGTGTGATCACAACATAGGCACTGCCGACAATGCCACGTTCCACCCATAAATGGCTGAGGCCGCACGTTCACACCCCAAGACGTTTAAGCTTTCCTACACTGCGTTTCAGTTTTACTTTAACTTTCTTCGCTCGTTTGTTGGGAACATTAGACTACCTTTTCTTAAGACACACATATCTGGTGTGCAAATGTTTACATTTTAAAGTATGTTTCTTATTTGCCAGTAAATAGTGCTTTTTAGTGAAGAAGTAACACCACAGTCACAGTGCTAATGCTAACAGGCTAACTGCCATTTTGCTCTGTATATTACTCTAAAAAATTATCTTGCAACAAGTTTTAACAAATAATGAATCATCTTTCAGAAACTGCAGAAATACAACATTGAAATGTGCTGAAACCTCATTTTTGACAGTAAATTAATTTATTTTTTTTATATACTTTTTCTTAAAGAAAAACCTGTGATATCCAATGTGCAACCAAGTTTCTCAACACCATTCTTACATCACTATGACTAGTATGCATAGACTAGCTGTAGCCTGTAAGTCAGATAACCCCTAAATCTCAAAGTAACTCAAAGTAACGCTTACACTGTTCATTGGACTGTTTAATTGTGCATAAAATAAGGGTCTGTGGAATTTTCAGTAATTACATTCTATTTTTATTTACATTTATTTACACTTATGTACATTTTTGTGTATAATACATTCACTTTTACATTACTAATATAATAATGTAATAATATAATACCCTAACTTTTATTTTGTTGATATAATAATGTAATAGAATCACTTTTACGTGAGATGTAATAGAATGTGGCGTTTGGACGCTGAGCGTGTCACCGCGGCAACAACCTTTGGCCCCTGATTGGCTGAGCGGTGTGGATATTTAAATGAACCGTGCGCGCTGATTGGGCGGTGGGCGTGTCTGGGAGGCTGGAGACTCCTCTGTGTTCGGGGTTATTGTCAGTGTGTCGCGAGGACGGAGCGCACGGTGGACGCTACGCTGCGCTCTGCGTACTCTGACTAGCGCTCGGACGGGATCTAGAGGATCCGCCTGTCACGGACACCGGAGCAGATCTGTGCTGCTGAAGGATCTTTTCCTCACGTTTCGGACTGTGGAGTTTGTTGTTTAAATAACTAAACTGCGTGAGGATTTTCAGAGGAGAGAGAGAGAGTGTGTGAGAGAGGTGCTCGAGAAGTGAAGCCCAACCAACGGTCGTTTCTCTTCAGGATTAAACCGGAGCATATGCTGACATATCGCTGATTTTAACGGATAAAACGTCTCTAAAGCCTCTGCAGATCTGAGGATATTCTCGGTTATTCTGTTTTTGGTCACCTTCTGTCGTGTGGACACCGGTTGTTGTGAATTTACAGCTGTTTTGACCGGTTAAAGCCACTTTCATCCTCGGTAACGGACCGACCGAAAGCAGATTTTCCTCACAGGAACGTTTTTAGACGATTTTTTCTGCTCTGCGCTTTTTTTCTGAAGGATTATCCCGGGCTTTTGTGTCGGATTTGGACTCTTTCTTGGCCAGCCGAGGAGAAAAGCGGAATAAAAGTGAGAATTGTTGAGGGATTATGTGTTATATTTGGCTGTGAAAGCTTTCGCTGCCCGACCGAAGTGAATGTAGCAGCAATTTATGGTGAGTTGATGTTCGGCTAGCTGTAAATTACCTTTACACAGCTAGCTGTGGGCATGTTTGTTTTACTTGTTTAGTGAGGACGTCCACTGATGTTTTACTGTATGTGAGTATGTTTCTGCCTTGTTTGATGTATTTGTTTTGAGCCTTGTAAATTACAATCTTCACGGATTCTTCATACTTTCCTGACGATTTGAGGACCTCTGGTCCTGACTGAGTGATAAATACAGGAGTGCTCACGTTTACGGGGAGTTTATATGTTTATATTTATGGTGTGAGATGTGTAAAAGGAGGTGCAGGTGCTCGCAGGTGAGTCGGTGGCGAGGACCAGAAGCGCGCGGCTGAAAAACGATCAATAACTAGCCTGACTCGCGGATGCGCGCGAGCGAGCGACCGTCGTCGCCTCGTACTGCAGGCAGACCAGGCACGAGAGCCGGAGCGCGAGCCTGCGGGGCGAGTCCTCGGCCGGCCTCCGTCTTCGCTCTTCTCGTCGTTACTCACAAACTTTTGGAGCTTCACATCCGGTGTGGAAGCTCCTGAATTGTGGTCTCCGACCGGCAGAGTGTGTTGAGGACGCCCCCTCACCATCATCACGTCTGATCTCTCAGTGTGTATCTGGTAGTGTGTTCTGGTTAGTGTGTTTGTGCTGTAACTGAGGAGGAAAGACCCTGTAAACATAAAAGTAGTATCAGTATTTAGAATTTTAACATTTATCCCTCATGTAGAATATACAAGAGACGCTTCTTTTTTACTGTAAGGCTCAATAGTCACCCAAAAAAGCTCCATCCTGCACGTCACTTTTACTTAACTAGCATCCAGATCTTCAGTAAGGTCTCACACACGAGTTTATGGCTTTGTCCAATCAAAACTGGATCATTTCTATAAAGTATTTTAACTCTGAGGGTTAGTATATGTGTAGGACTCTAAAGATCTAGGCCAATGGGAACACAGGAACATAGGACCCTAATAACAAAGGTCCTGTAACCAGAGGACTGAGGAACAGCACTGCTCAGTCTCACAAAGAGCTTAGAGAGCTGTAAGATGTTTACACACGACGACAGATGAGTTTTTCTTCATTTTTAAAGCGTACAGTAAGTACAGTAAGTACCCACATCCCCATTAACATCTCCATGGCTGTGGGAGCTGGTGATGTATTTTTACAGTGAGACTGCTGAACACCAGTATTTATTAGCATTGTTATCCTCACAGCTCCAGTTCTGAACTAAAGAAGCCAAATTTGAGCTCCAGCCATGCTTTGACTGATCAGTCACATCTGATGTAAGTGGGTAGAAATGATTTGCGCTTTCCTTTAATCTGGATTTGGGAAGCGGAGCCAAATCGTAATAATCATGAATGTAATTTTAATAAAAGTCTGCGTCTTCTCAGGAGGAGAGCGGATGTTATGGTGTGTTGAGTTCTGTGTTGTTTAATGAATGGCGGCTCTGTTTTAGTCTCTGTGTTGTTTAGAAGTGCATGATTTCAGACCCAGCCTCTCTTTAATACCTCAGATTTCAGATATAAATTAATGAGTGCCTATGTATGTAACCGGCTGGTGACCCCCAGCAGAGTTGCTTCTCTCGCGCCCCTCAGAGACAGCACCTGTCGAGCAGTAATGCTCGCTCTCCGCTCTGCTGAATAAAACATCTCGTGATGCACGAGCGCAGGGGGCCTTCCATGACCCGCTGAGCTAACTGGCCCAGTATTAGCTGTGTGCTAAACAAACGGCGCTCCTTGCATAATGCTAGCCTTAACTCAACCTGTGTGTGTGTGTGTGAGGAGAAGAGATATGGCATGACTTATACGAAGGTCACTGCATAACCTTAATCCTGTCTCTTGTGAGGCTCCTTCCTTCCTTAATTTGAGTTTTTTTTATGAGAAGTCAGTCAGGCTAACCTACATGTTAGCTTATTCTGGCCTTTTGAGGAAAGACCCACATAAAAATGTATGAAAAGCACAATCTGTCACTTTAACATGGCCATGGGAGCGTATCCTTCTCCCCAGGGTCTTATGTTCCCCAGTTCTACATATGTGCTATGTAGGTTCCCAGGGTCCAGTATTACCCAGCTCTGTTAATGGAAAGCTGAGAAATAAGTTCCCCGAGCTGACATGACATGGGATGTTGTCCTTCTATACCTTTAAATATCTGCTTTCAAGACAAAATAAAAAATATTTGATCATTTTTATGAAATATTTTAACAGGAAATCAGTCAAATTTGACCTGAATGCAATATGCTAGGAACCTGTGATTCTAAGAACATTGGACCCAAGAACTTTGGACCCTAGAAACAGGAATGACACGTCCACAAACAGCTTAGAGTTCTGTTAGCTGTGTATCCTAAAATCAGGACAGTTTAAAATTGCTATGGTTTATAAAATATTTGGTGACATTACCTTACATGGTCTACAGGAAAACACAGGTTTTATGTTTATTTTAATAACTAGCATTTCTTAATCAGATTTAAAGCCACTAGCACAGATGCTAATTTCAGTTAGCCAGTCAACAGACATACAAATGTAATGATTTTGTCTCTTTTTGTGTGCTAAGGCTTATGTTGACCAGTCCATGATTACGTCACCATGACCAGAAGGCATGAGGAGAGATCGTTGTTGTTCTTCACAAAGTGCTGAGCTCTAGAGTTCAAAGGTAAAGACGACAAATAGAAAACATGTTGACTGTGAAGTCCAAACACATCCGCAGACTGTATGTCCTTTCAGGAGCAGATGGGAAGGCTTATCTTAAGTGCTAATATTGAGTGAAAGCCAGTAAGGCCTGATTAGCATTATCCCAGTGATGTCAGCTAGTCTTCACAAGCTTCCATTGATTGATGGCCAAATTAGCATCTTTGGGTGAGGTGCTCCTTTAAGATGAGCCTCTAAACCACGCGGGTGTATGGAAATGCTCCTGATTATGAATGTACAGGATGGCTAAAATCGAAGCGAGTGATTGAATTTCCTCAGGTGAGCAGACAGGACGTTTCTGCTGCTGCTGTTGATGGATAGTTTAATTTTGGGAGGATATTATTAAAGAAGCTTCATTTGAATAAAGAGATAAATTCTGAGATTGATTGATTGATAGGCCTGGGGCAGTTTCCATGCTCACTCTTCCCTTATTAAACTCTGAGCTGAATCTGGGGCAGAACCAGACAACTTAGCTCATGAATATCTTTATAGTGTAAAACTCTAATTTCCTGCACTGCGTATTAATTTACTTTCTCTCTGCAGCTTTAATATCACCTCAGAGTTACAACGTCATATCAGTGAACCTGACGATATGAGCACATTCATTCAAAAAGCCTCAGAATATCGTACAACTGACATCAATATGCACAGCGAGGGGGAGAATAACGCCACCGTGTACTCGCCCAAAGCTAGCCATTTAAAACAGGACTAAATAAAACTCCTGAGCAGCTGCTCGTGATAAAATCAATCCACTTTCTGAGCACTTCTGCAAAAAACCCCTCACCAAGGTCTCGCAGCAGAACCTGAGCTGTTCTTTATCTACTTACCCTGCCTGGACCCCTCTGCTGGATGGATGGACTGAGATGTGGTCCTTGAACTGATCTCTCAGAAGGATCGTATCAGTGAGTCATTAGGCTTGGTGCCAGTCAGCCTTCGCTCTGTCCCACAGCGCACCTGCCCTCTGCCTGAGAAGGGCTGGAGCCGGTATATAATACAGTCATACATCCACTTATTCAGAGCTAGTGCACATCAGATCATCAGTGTCCTCTCCCTCTTACTTTGTTTTAGTATTTAATATGTTATAGACACTAGTTTTAGCTGAAATTTTTGTTGATTTAAAAAAAAACTAATCTTATTGCAAATTTTAACAGATATAAAACAAGACTTCAGCATATAAACAAGAAAGAATGAAAGAAGACATTAGTATATAACAGTGATAATTAAATAAAAAATAAGCAAAAATTTAAAAAAATTAAAAAAGAAAAAATACTAAAGTTATTATAGAATATTTTATTATATATGTATAAAATTATATAAAATTTAAATTATTATAAAATTATTATATAAAATTATTATATAAAGTAGAGGTGATATAAATAATACTAAAAAAAAAAACAAAATAAATGTACAGCTATTATAAGAATATGTACCTAAGTGAATAAATATAAAAAGGTAATGGAGGGGGGGAGGGGGAGGGTGAAAATTTAGGAAGAGGGAGCTGTGGAAGAGATTTTAAAATGTCCAGCACCTATAAAAGTCATTTACAGAACCCCTTCATCATTTTTGTTGATTTAAATGTTTTTTTTTTGTTAATTTTTGATGTTTTTAAAGGTACATTTCACTTAAGAGTGGTATATAATCTCAGCGCTGGTCACATGATTGAACACATGGCAGTAATTGGTTGTAATTAAGTGATACTGTCTTATTTATATTTATTTATCTCGGTACACGTTAAAGCCACTGAGGGGTGAAGTGAATAACTGGGATGTAAGTGGATTTGTTACGCAGCAAGTGAGGCAGTATCGACAGGACAGCTTCAGAGGTCTTGTAGAGTTTGTGACATAAGATGTTTGTTTTGGCAGCATGGGGGGCGAGGGGGGGGTGTATTTGTGTTATGGCTGATTGGTCTGTATGTCTGTACTTTACTGGTGTTTTGTGTCTTCAGCTGTGAATGTAAGAATATGCTAATTGTGCCTGTAATATATGTATTAGCTGTGCAGTCATCATTTTAATGCATTATTTACGTTCTGTGATGCTGCACTCACTGCAGGTTGTTTCTGTAAAAACCTCTGTAAGTGTGTGTGTGTGTGTGCGTGTGTGTGCGCAGATGGTAGAAAGAGGCCACTTTTCCGGACACAGATCAGGTCGGGTCCTGAACTAAATAGCGTTGTCTACAGGGATTCTTCTTTTTAGACACTGAAAGTGTGTCACTGAGGATGAGTAAGGACAGATGAGGATGGGGAGGTTCTGAAGGGTCGGTGGCAGAGCTGGTGAAGGGATGTGACAGTGCTTAATATTAGTCTTGTCCTAAAGGGCACTTTCTGGTGTGCTGTTGTCCAGGTGATTAAATAATGACTCTCTGAGTAGAACATTCCTGTGAAAACGTGAGAATTCCTTTACAGGGTTCCAGCATCTATAAGAGCAGAAGTTTGTATATCTGTGTTCTTCTCTTGTCTTGGATCCTTTGGTCTGAAGTGCTGAAGCTCTTCAGTGAGTTGCTGGCTTCACTTTTGCCAAACGTAGAAGAGACGAGTCGAGAAGCCCCTTCATGTAGATTAGAGATGTTCAGCTCAGAGTCCTCCTCAGTTTAATGATCTTCCTGCTCCGATACGCTCATGAACCTGACGAGTAACTGCTGAGCTCCTCTGCAGGTGCGTCTCAGCAGTAAAACCACCGCTCTGTGCTGAGTGGAGCTCCCGTCTGATTCCTGTCAGTTCTGCTTAAAGCCGACGGGCCGGTGTCCTGCAGAATTGAGGATTTCTCTCTCTGACGCCACATTTAAACCTGGTCACTACTGCTGAGATGAATCAGGTGTGTTTGATCAGAAGGTCTGCAGACTGTGCAGGAATCTGGCCCTGCAGGACTGGAGTCTGGATGTCAGGACGTCAGGCTGGCAGGAGATTATCAGCTGAGTTTAATGGCAGCGTGCAGAATGTTCTGAGGAGTTAATGGGATTTTTCACTCATATTCATATTTACATATTTGACTCCAGGTGTTTATCAGCCTAAACATGTTTGGAGTCCAAATATCTTTTCATTTAAAGCAGGAGCTGTGAGGCTAATGTTGCTAACAAACACTAGTGATCACCTGAGACGCCCAAATCGCTTCTGTTCAAACACACAGCCCTGCTGCTCAGGCTCTAAGGTTAAACCACACAATGTGGACCCCAAACGTGTCTTGACTGACCAACTACGGCTTGAACTGAGTGGAAAATTGGGGGAATTTTTGCTGGAACCTTTCCTTTAAAGTGTACATGTGGCCCCTTTAATGTAAAAGTCCTTCAGACAAACACTGAAGGCTGCACAGCCCTGAACTGTGAAGTGTGAAAACGCAGGAACAGAGGACTAGACTCTGTGTGGTTAAACACAAGTACAGAGAGAGAGAGAAAAGAGAGAGAGAGAGAGAAGAGAGAGAGAGAGAGAGAGAGAGAGAGAGAGAGAGAGAGAGAGAGAGAGAGAGAGAGAGAGA
>BRDA01009871.1:2870-14410 GCA_036984385.1 Crenuchus spilurus
TTTTTTTTTTTTTATTAATTTGCTGTATTGTTCGACTTAAACAGAATAAGTTTGAAACTGTATACAGTATTTGTTGTGGTGTGTTAATTTTGATGTATTGTGGTTTGTCAGCCCTCTACCTCAGATTTTGTTTTAAGTTGTGTTGAGTGATATTTTTACGCTCTGTTTATTTAAGAAATAACAAAATTGCATTGAAAGGAAGAAAAATTCATATTTTTTTTATTGTTTTTCCTAAGAACAATTCTATTTGAAAAAAAAAAACAAATAAAGAAAGAGCTAGAAAAGATGTCTAGTGAGGGGAGAATTTTTATTTTATTTTTGTATTGTGGTGTCTCCTTTTCTACCTCAAAAAAATTTATTTAATGTTAATGTTAAGGCAAACTTTGCTTTGTTACTGTTCCATTGTTTCTAAACAAAAATGTTGATTGTGATAAAGTATTTTGTTGTCACCTACAATGTTTGGTGAAATTCTATCCTAGGTCTTTTGGATCCTTTGGATCTATGAAGCTTAAATTTTAAAAATTTGCGGTATTGGTATTGATATGGGCGATATTTACTTGGTATCGGATCAATACCAAAATCCCCGGTATCGCCCACCTCTAATACATAAATGCTCCGAGCTGCTTATGACACTAATGCTACTGAACATCTCACAGACGATAAGTTACTCACATAAACAAATTAATCACATCTACCAACACAGGATGATGACTACATTAATAAAACACTAAGCCAGCACAACACAACTACATAAAATAACCAATATGAACAATTCATAACTGTGTGACCTCGACATGGCCAATGCTACAGTATTTATTACAACAGCAAAATATTATTTAGGTTATAATGAATCATTATTAGGGCAGAGAGAGACTGAGTGTGTCTGTGTGTGTGTGTGTGTGTGTGTGAGAGAGAGAGACTGACCGTCTGTTCATGTGACGCTCCGCCACTATTTTGATTTTCTTACTGACTGATTAGCTGTGTTATTAACTTGCGGGATTTTTGCGACATGTATGTCTCGTCCCACGACGACTGGACTGACTGACCGACCGCTCCTGCAAAAGACAATTAATTTTGGTCCAGCGCCGCAAGGTATTGTAATGGCTCCTGCTGGAGTCCTGCGATAATGCAGACCTCTACTATGCATCTGTAATACACAGTACCGCGCGCATCGAATTCACACGAATTTCAAATGCTAGCGTGAGAATTCCGCAAAAATTATTTTACACTAATATTTAGTGAAATCTGAAATTGAAATATTTTGTTATGCATTGGTAAAGTATATATGTGTGTTTCTTAATTCAAAACATTTATTTTTGTCCATAATTTAGGATGGTTTGGGGATGTTTCAGAGGGCTGGAACAGATTAAATCTATTTGTTATTTTAAATGGGAGAACTTGGTTTCATATACGAATTGACTTGACTTAAGCTCAGCTACAGAACAAATTAAACTCATATCTCAAGGTACCACTGTACTTGCCAATAAATCTCCTAACAAATGCCTGACCTACTGCTTAAACAAGTCCAAGGAAAACATCTATCAGGACTTTACAACCTTTAACAAAAGCAATAAAACAAATAATCAAATAATATTTTCAGTAAACTTATCACAATAATTAAATTTTTTCTATATTATAATACTTCTGTGGAACTACAGTAACCACAGTTTGACAATCTCTGCTATTATCATCATGATGATATTTCATACCTGATGTTTGTCTTGCCTGACGAATAGTTGTCAATGCTGTAATCTTCAAAATGTATATGCAAAATACAGGCATGTTCTCTCCCTGCCTTTCCCTCATCCTTCACAAAACTCATTCTTCTGCCAAAACAATGGAAATTAACACACCTTTCTGGCCACTGTCACTTGTTTTGCCACTGCAAATGTGTTTTTGTTCAGTAATCACTACCTTGTGAGTAAATGAAACCGATAATTCGTAGACAAGTCATTTCAAATGAAAAGCAGCATACATTGGTTTTATTTTATTGGTTTTGATTCCAATAACCTTTTATTTGATTCTCTGTATTCCAAAAAGTTAATTGCTGCCACCTGAGTAACTTAAGAAAATCAGTTTAATATTCATTAATAACTTTCCTAAAAAGCTTGAAACAAAGTAGCTCATAGTACTACCTGCTAATGTGACTAATAAATGAACAAATTAACAACCAAATGAAAGGATAAATAATAAACATCTACAACTTTTTATGATTAATCTCTTATCTGATTTTATCTGATTATTACATTTGATTTTGTCTTGTTTTTTGGGAGTTCTGATTCAGTGATGAGTTATTTCTTCAATGCAATGCAACAACTCTGCAGGCATATCTGCCTGTCCCACTGAGAATGTTCAACCAGTCCAGCTGATCAGATGTGTTTCTACAACAATTATTTTCTTCTAGATATAATGTAGCATTAATGCAGGGCATTGCACCATACATTAAAAAAACACAATTATGTCAATTATTTGCACAATATAAATAAAAGGTCAATGGTAAACAAGTTTTTTTTTATCATCACTGGGGGCTGATAACTGGTACCTACCACCAGACACAGGTCAAGGATGACTATTTTGCATAAATGTCTTGGTGCTTTATTGACTAAGCATTGCAGCCACAATACTGTTGTCATTTTTCTGTATTAGTCTTTATTAATCAGCTCTTTCCTTATTTCTGTATTAGTTTTAATGTCAGCACTAAGTGACCATATGTTTGTGCTGAGTGTTGACTCGTAAGACTCCTGACTAATCCTTCTGGTGCTGAAAAAGGCTCTCTTCAATCGATCTCAAACCCTGGGATCCAGAACAAATAAATAGTTACAATAATTTGTGCCGAAACAATTGGTGCGAGAATAAAAATACTTTTCAACAGTACACTAAAAGTTTTTGCTTCACCTCTACATTGCTGCAGCAAGAGCTGTATGTTTCTTTCATGTTCTTTCTGTTGCTGTGTGAGTCGCCTGTCTGTGTCCAGCTGCTGCCGCTCCAGAGCTGCCTCCAACCACTGCACAAGCTGCTGCTGCTCCCCTACTCGCATCTCAAGCTCGGCCAAAGCCATTTGCAGTCTCCGCTCCTCCTCACGCAAGGACACCACCTTTACACACACAAGCATAGTAAATAAATATAAATCTAAATTCTGATATATGAAAAATAAATAAAGGACAGCATTCATATCACGTAAGTGGCAAGCCCACACTAATCTAAAACAGAAACCCTTTTTAAAAGAAGCAACAGTCCTGTTGTAAGAAACCTTGTTTATCAGAAAGAATGAAAAAGTATTACAGGAGAAGAGAATAAACACTATAATGTAAGGCAATTTTATTTTCAGACCACTTCTACTACTCCATTTGTGATTACATTTTTACACAACATGAAGGTTAAGACAAAAATTAAATGTTATTTAAAACAGAGAATCCCATCTCAGAGGAAGTGCTGACCTTATCGAAATACTTGCAGAGTAAGGCACGAGTTTCAGAAGCAGACAAGTAGGTTAGCTTAGCCATCAGGTTCATTTCCCACTGTGTGAGCATACTGCCTGATGCCCTCAGCTGCCTCTGCCTCTGAGTGATAGCTTCATTCTTATACTCAATAGCAGCATCTAGTGCCTCAATAGCCTCATCCAGCTGGAACAGTGTGCGCTCCTCCTAAAGGACAGTTAGGGTACAGTGAGTGTTTTAAAGAGAAATGTCAGTTTGTTTGAACATGCAGAATTACATTATCCACTGCCTTTGCCCATTTGCCATCTCAGTCACTGCATTAGTGTATACCAGGAGTTCTCAACCTTTTGCAAGCTGGGCCCCCCAACGCTGGTTCAATGCAGTTCGGGCCCCCCTTCTAACCCCCAAACTACCCGACCCAACCCCTATGTTACTAGATTTATGTAACATAATAGATGTTATAGATAGCTTTTTAATTAAAATCATTATAAACAAATAACTTCCCTATGTCCCAAAATAAGCTTTCTAGTATGTGTGTAATATATGTCTGTGTTTAAGTTGGTTTCACATCATTAGGTTTAATAACATGAGACTTTACTTGATTACTTTTATAATTGTACATAAAACAAATGTTAGAAAAAATAAAAGACAATAAAATGTGAATATGTATAAAAATACATGTTAAGTCACATTACTAATATTTAATAAAAAAAAACTTGAAACAATCATGAAAATGGCTAAAATTAATAATGCTAGCCACATGGATGTTTGTAACACTTCTCATTTCTTCTGTAATTGTGCTACAGTCTCTAACACTGCAGCGTAGCCAGTAATTCTAAGATGGTCCCTAACACTGCAGCGTAGCTGGTAATTGTGAGACAGTCCCTAACACTGCAGCATGTAGCTGGTAATTGTGAGATGGTCCCTAACACTGAAGCGTGTAGCTGGTAATTGTAAGATGTTCCCTAACACTGCAGAATGTAGCTCGTAATTGTGAGACGGTCCTTAACACTGCAGAGTGTAGTCAGAGCGAATACAAGGCTAAAGTAACTGTTACATAAACAACGTGCATCTGCTCAAAGAGTCCCACAAGCAGCCACATCGCTGTTTTGTTGGTCCTGTTAACGTTACTGCAAGACTTGAGCACACTGTGAATTATATTAAACGTAAATGTTACCAATTCAGTTTAGATTTGACACTAATTACAATAATAAAATCCTACTTACCATGTGTTAACATTAAGACCTCTGAAAGATTGATTTAAGACATTTTAATACCAATTAAAGCCTTATTATTAGATTAATGAATTCAATGCCTTTTAAGACTTTTTAAGGATCAGTGGGAACTCTGTATTATTACACGGTTGCACTAGTAGCTTTCCTCACAAGAAATTTGGATGTTTTTTCTCAGTTGTTTTCAATAAAGTTTATGATTTAATTATGTGTGCGTGTGAGACTAGTATCTGCAACTAACCAGTGTCAGGACTTAGACACGGTATTTAAAACACCTTTAAAATTTTTGCAGGGAAATTATTAGTATTTTTTTATTTTTATTTGATGACTTTACGATTGATAAAAAATGCTTTTGTGGGTTTTGTCTTTTTTTTTTTACAGAAATGCATTTAGATGGATAACAGTGAGCACTAGAATAGCACTACTGTGTGTGCTGTCGGACATTTATACAGTAGCACTGACGTCACGTCGATTCAGAATACTGCTCTCTGTTTTAATTGTTGGATTTGAAATGAAACTGTGTGGTTGATTTGTTTCATAATTATCCAACCGCTTACATTTCAAAAGGGGGTGAGCATTTGCTGCATCTCCTTTGTACTAATAGTCAATGAGTCCAGGATGTTTCGTGTTTTTTCCCCCCCCACCCCCGTCCCTTGCTCGCGCCCCCCTTAGACAGTGGCATTCCGCTCCTGGTTGAGAACTACTGGTGTATACCAAGCCTAACCACATGATTCTGTTCAACACATACAATCATGAGAAGATTGACATTGTATCATGAGAAGATTGATTAGTGTGCTAAGTCTTCTGTAGGAAAATGTTTGATATACTTCATATAAACCACACAATAAAACCAGAATAGTATGTAGGCAAACTGAGTTTGCAATGTATCAAGTGTAATATGAAAATGAAAAACTACTGTGTTATTCAAAGTGTTAGTATTCAGGTCAATAAATGGCTTCTCTGGCACCGCTAAATGTCAATTTTCTAGTATCCATTATTTTCTACTCTGTGCATCTGTATCAATGTGAATTTGTAGTGTAGATACTCTCTAGGGGTGTATGCTAATATGGCACCCAGGTGTGGCCTTGAGGATGTGTGAAACCCACCTCAGGTGAGAGAAGGTTGCCCTGGCGCAGTTTATCATCCAGCTCCACTCTCTGTTTGAGGAGCTGTTCCTTCTCCTGCCGCAGGTTAGAAATCTCCTGGCGTATCTGCTGGGAGTCCTGTGCACTGCTGCTGCGTAGCAAGCCATTCCTCTCAATTAATTCCCGCTCCAGAGATTCAATACGACTCGTCAGGGTCACTAAGTCTTTGCTTAAAGCCTGTCAGGAAAACAAATGCATCAGACAATCATATGGTTCTACTGGACAACTGCTGTGTCATGTTTCAACATACTTATAAGTATGTCCCACATGGACATTTCAAAGTTGGACTGCAACATAATGTTAATGTTAAAGTTTTAAACAACAGCAGGGCTGCTGAGTAGGTATAAAAAGACATACATTCTGAATTTTAGCATAAGGAATGGCAACAAAGGAAGTACTACCCCTATTTTTAAACAGGCCTGGCAGCTCACATGCTTCCCAGTTTGGAGGAGTAGAAGTAAAAAGTCATCAATCAGTAGGCCTCTTCAACTTTACACAGTGCTGCACAGGATAATCCCCACTTGGCTCAGTATGATGAGATGAGATGAGTGTTCTAATCTTGTAAGAGCAAGGTGACAGCAGTTTTCACAGCCCACATAGCACTTACTCTTCACCTGGTTCTGGTTGTGTGCCCTGAGAGCTTGCTTCCAATTAATGATGCAAAATTTGACTAATTTTCCTGAACTGATTCATTTAAGTTAGATTTTATTTATTCAATTTAATTTCATTGTGTTTTGGGATGTGGGGTAATAACTTACAAGCGTGATACTGGGTGCACTGAACCTAATCTTAGGTTAAGGATTTTTAATTACTGTTATCAGCATTCTTAACTTTATGGCTTCATGTACTTCAGATTAAAAAACAAGAAAAAGGATTTTTTTCATTTTGACTTGAACATACTAGAATTAAGTATTGAGTCAAAACACATTGAAGAGTCTACGTGCTAGTTATATTATGTCATTGCAGTGCATTTAAGGGTGTTTTCACAGCTGTAGTTTTTTTCTCTGGTCCAAATCAACGGTTTTCCCGCTATTTGGTTTGTTTTCACACAGGCACAAACCTAAATGCACCAAAATGCACCTCAACAAACCATGTTAACACGCTGTCTCCTCTGATTGGTCAGCAGCAGCAATAACAGCAAAAACTGTCACTGTCCTGTTGCCGGGCGGCGTTCACCTACTGTCTCGCAGCTGCGACAGCCCTCACTCACTATGTCATGGCTCTATTGTGCTTTTAACTGTCTTGAGGGCTCTTGCGTATCTGCTGTAAGACAGCACCGCGTCACACTAGAAACTGACACTCGACACAGTCTATGCAGTGTGACAGAAGCTACAGTACAGTACAGTTTTAGAGCTAACCGGCTCTCCATTTAGCTCAAACTTGTGGAGTTACACCATAGTCTGGTCGGATCACGTTCTCACCACAAGCAAACCGCTCCAGTGTTTGTTTGGGATCAGACCAAGACCATGATGAAAACATGGCTGAACTGGTTACACACCTGGCTAGAGCGAAGCCGTTTGGTTTCCAGGCCACTGCGCTCCAGGAGTAATGCCTCCTTTTTTGCCAAAATCTCCTCTCTCTTAGTCAGTTCACCTTCCAGATCATCCAAACTTCGCCTCTGATCTAGAACCTTCTCCATCTCCTCATCCAGCCAACGTTTTTGTTCCTCAATCTTCTGCTCAGCAGTTAAAAGATCAAAAAGTCAGTTAAAAGAGATTTTCATTGTTATTTAATAAACTTATGATACACCAGTGAAAGGGAACATTTTGAAACATGATGAAACATGTTGACCAGAAAATAGCGCAATTTTATCAAGAAAAACACACAAATACCAGGCCAAGAGTGAAAACAGACACTGAGTGTGATGTTAAAGCATGTTGAAACAAGTTGCAAGATGCCATAAGACCACAAAAAAATCTACCAATTATAAAACACAGTAGAGGAAAAAACACAAAGAATACAACTGCAAGTCTCCTTCTTGGCACCAAATGTAAGACTTCAGTTCTGTTTTGATAAGGCTGTGGTTCGGATCCTCCAGGCCTGTACCTGCTGTTCCTCAAGTGAGATGACTGAGCCGTTACTGCCACTTCTCCTCTGCCTCTGGAAGGCAGCAATTTCTTCGGTTTTAATCCGCAGGATCTTCTGCTGCTGCTCATTTTTTATTTCCAGCTCCTAAACTCAGAACAGCAAAATATTTCACAAATGAAAAAAAACCCCTCAAATATACAACTGTGTAAATAGTTCCGTCATTAACATTTATGCAGTTAGAATACTATACAAGAAAAAGTATAAAAATGTGTGATTAGTATGAAAATGATGTTTTTACGATGTATTGAAGAAAAGTCAACAATTCAATTTGTCATGAGGTCAGAGATTTACATCCTTACTTATAATGTACATTATAAGCCAGTACGGTAATTTTTCCTGAAACAACATGCATTACATATGCTGTCAAATGATTAAAATAGTTAATTGTGATGGATCACATTAGACTAACTAGTTAGTCAGGATTATTGGCAATTTAATATCTGATTTGACAATCAAAATATTTGTTTAATTTAAAAAAGGACAATCTCAACTGGACACTATGTTTCACTAAAACTCTAAACTGGCACGTTTTTTACTGACATTAATGTAAATTTCAATAAATCCATTTATGTTTCTTTCAATATACACAGAAGACTATTTTGTTTGGTAAGGCTAATGAAAGGGTATGATAAGGATCAGATTTAAACTTAGACATCCCAGCAGCATTTTGTTTGACTGAGGTAAGCCACACTCTCCCCCATTAATTTTGATTAATTTAGAATCATTTTTACTTATTTATAGTTTTTATTTCTTGAAATCACCTCTTTGTACTCAATGCCATTACCTCTCATTCAGTCTTTAGCTTGCTCGACTACTTCTTTTTCTTTTGCTTGTTTCACTGTGTTTTGAACAGTAAACAACAAATCCTCCTCTTTCAGTCAATAAAGATGTCTATCTCAGTGACTGACTGCTTCTCACTGTTCCTATGTGACGTGGAGTGGATTTAGGCAGTAAAATTTATGCACAGCAAAAAAAGAATGACTCAAAATATGACTTGATTTTCTTTGTTCTTACCAAAGAGCCATTCAAAAGAACTGAATTCCTTGTGAATATAACATCGGTCACAATGCGGAGTCAAAAAATAATGGCATAACAATAATTGTACTAAACATTGTTATTTTAATATCAAAACATTAATATCCTAGCATATGTGCTGACCTTGACACGGTGTTTTCCACGCTGCATCTCGCTCTCCAGTCGCCTCTTCTGCTGACTTTCCTCACGAAGGCGACGGTGCAGGTGGTCTTGCTGCTGTCGCAGGCTCTGCACACTTCTTTCCAGTTCCTGTACACGTCGTTCACTCTGCACAGACAGAGAGGCCAGTTGTGCAGTGTCCCTCTGTCTCTGCTTCAACACCTGCAAAGATTCAACACACAAAAGAAAGGATCCATGAAAGTTCAGTACTTTTGTGTAAAGCAAACTTCTTCATATCTTGTCCTGGAGGGACAGAGACCTGTACAGTGAGCCGACTTCCCTGCTCAGCACACATGGTTCAGTTTATGTTTATTGCCAGATTTAGTAGCATGTATGAGCAGGGAAATCACTACACTGTGTTGAACACTGGCCCTCTAGACAAGATCTGAAGGTCCCTGGTGTAAAACATCAACAGTGACTGCATGTGTGTTTCTCTTTTAAAAAAGGCATTCTGGGAAAATCTTTTATTTTGATGTGCTGAGCTGCTAGCAAGCACAAACGTGGTAGTGGTTAGGATTAATAATGAATTTGAGACTTAGCTTGTATCATTTAGACGCCCTGCAAAATAACTGAAACACAGAACTTAAACAGCTTAAGAATTACAGTGAATTCAACAATATTATAACTGATGTTTGCAGGGTTCGTACACCTTTTACAAGGTAAAATTCAAGCACTTTTCAAGCACTTTCAGCACCTTTCAACTGTGGTAAACTAATGATAACGGTGATCTCAAAATTGTGATTCAGTGATAATCAATATATCACAAAACTATTCTCCACACTTCACAGCGCCTACGCTACTGAGAAAAAAAGAACTTCTGAGTACGTAAACAGCAGGAATGATGGATTTATTGGTGTCAATTTCACACAATTTAAATAGCAATGTTCTTTACCGCATGTTTATCTTATTCATTTGATTGAGCAGTTACTGTAGTCTGTCAAATTTGGGGGTGAGTTGAGAGCATTTATACATACATATACTCAAAATATATTCATATATATATATATATATATATATATATATATATATATTCACACCAGAGTTCTCCTTTAAAGTTATTTACCTCTCATATGCCAAGATGTATGTACAGTCCCTTGTAAACAGGTGACACTGGATGTTATTTAGGGGTATCAGAGTACAGAGGGCTGAATACTAATGCACAATACACTTTCCAGATTTGTATGTATTTAAAAATTGTGGAAAAACATTTATAAATTCCTCTCAGTTCACAATTACTTGCTACTTTGCATTGACCTACTACACTAAATCCTAAAAAATACACTGAAGTTTTTAGGTATAACGTGTGGAAAAGTTAAAGGGGAATGAATGCTTTTTCAAAGTGCTGTACATTTATCTACTGTAGTAGAGAAAACTGGCTGATGACATTTCTAACTTTATACTGTACTCTGATTTACTCACGTTGGCTAAATGCAAAGGTACGTTTTGCAGAGTAATGTTGATGCTAAACAGTTTTCGTTATGTTCACTGCGTATGTCATTAATGGTCGTGCTGTAACTGGCATGCAAAACTAGCGTTACCACATTTTATCACACCATTCTTCGTAAAAATAAGCCTGCAAAACTGCCAGTGTGCATACATATGCTAGCAGGCTAGCTAACGCAGCCTCCCGTCATGTTACTGTTGTTATCACCTGCTCACTGTGTCTGCGAGGCAGGGTTGTCAGGTCCAACAAAAATATCCAGCCCAAATTTCCCCATTTACCTGGCATATTAGCTAGTTTTCTCCACCTTCTGTCTCTCTCTTTCTCTCTCTCGCGCTCTCTCTCTATCTCTCTCTCCTTTTCAGGCTATCTTTCCTTATATTGTTATGTTCTCTTCGTTGTTATTCGTTGTATTCAAACTTCCTTAGTATCGACTTGTACAGGTTTGCCTGCCGTGTTGAAGTAATATCCAAGGCAACACCCACTTTTTTGTTGTTTTTTGGCGGCCGTGGTAATTTTTAAAAGTAGCCCAAAAAACACACCCTGCCACCCTTGAATTTTCACCCGCGAATGGATTTTCAAACAAGCCCAAATTGGCGTGAAAACCGCAAACCTGGCAACTCTGTCTGCGAGGGAACACAGACTGGAAGCTAGCAGGTCTCAAACGAACCCCCTGAATCAGTTGGGAGCCGGCTCCCCTTCAAAAAGCCACTTTTATTTATTTCACTCGCTCTTCCTTTCTTTATAATGCTATAAAATAATAAAGTTATTACAATTTTAATTTAACCGTATTTAAAAAAACACAGAAGTGGTAAAACTGTTGCATCTGGGGGCAAAAAGAGCCGGTTCCTTGTGAGCCAACTGCCCTTGGATTATGAGAAAGAACAGGAATTATTTGTCACACATACAGTATTTGAACACCCTGCAAATTTGCAAGTTCTCCCTCTTAGAAATCATGGAGGGGTCTGAAATGTTCATCTTAGGTGCATGTCCACTGTGAGAG
>BRDA01009871.1:23336-45238 GCA_036984385.1 Crenuchus spilurus
TTTGATCTGTCATCTATGTTCTGTTACGAATAAAATATTGACATTTGCCATCTCCACATCATTGCATTCAGTTTTTATTCACAATTTGTTTAGTGCCCCAACTTTTTTGGAATCCAATTTGTAATATCACCAATTAAAAGAGTCTGCTTGTAGTACGCATTTTTGTATAGTGTCTGAAAAATAATCAATACTTTCCTCATCTGAAGGGGGTGTAATTTATTTATTTGATATTTGTCAGAAATGCTAACTGTGTGGTTCGTCCTCGGCTAATTGTGGGTACACTGCACTCAGAAATAAACCTGCAAATATACATATAAACTACCTTTTAAAGTTATAGTTATTGTATAAGCTTTAACCCTTCACATGTTAAAAACAAAAAGTCAGCATGTACTTGTACAGCATTTATAGTAATGAGTTTACTTATGTTTTTGTTGTCTGTCATATTTATAGTAATATGGGGTCTGCAGTTGAAGTAATTGGTCCCTGTGCATGTTATTATATAAGGTTATGAAATTCAGCCTATTTTATACTGTATTTATTATTTGCTTTGACATATAAGGGTGTGATAATTATAATTAATTGATTCTAACAAAAGATTGCCTTTGCATGCACATCACTAAGACTCCACACACTCAACGATACTAATGACAATAAATTATGTCTTTAATGTGCTGTGTTGTTTTTTTTTACTAAAATAACTTAAGCAATAATATGTCTGCAGATCCCTATTTTTGCTAATAAATAACCCATGACTTAGACAAATCGAAGGCTCTGCAGAAACAATGAAGTTACATCAGAATGACAAAAACTTAAGTTTCTCACCTATGTTGCCTTTGTCATCTTCCCGAATATGAATGTCCTTGCTTGCGGTCTCAACCTCCAAAAGGTCTCTGAAGATCTCCTTGTAAACCTCAAGGTAGGACACTCTGACAGAAAAGTCACTGAGGTCATTCTCATCCAGTAGCTTGAAGATCTCAGCCACAGCTCTGGGAATGATCCCTTGTTCATCATCTCTAAAGGAGGCTGCAGCCAAGAAGCAACAGTGGGTTAGTAATAGCTCTCCACAGCCAAATGGCAAAAAAGCACGATCTCAGATGGCAAGAGGGGCTGTGCGTTCGTGCAGTGACAGCTGCACCGGGGGAAGTGTTGTTGGCATCTCAAATGTGTGTGAAGTCATAGAAAGATTTTAACAAGAAGCAGGCAAAGCCTCTTCTAACCAGGAAATCACTGGCCTTGATACAGCACAGAAAATCTACAGCTGTCATGACAAACTTTGATAAGGTAAGACAGGCAATAATAAACTAAAATACCCTCAGGAAGGTTATGCTCCATTTACGAAAGGCTGAGTTTACTTTCAAGTAGGATTAGACATTATGTGTTTTAAACATGACTTAATATATATTTTTCACATGGAATGTTAAAAATAAACCTGATCAGTACATGTCTTCTATTTTATACAGTAACCTTTTGTGACATCCATCACACCACAGAGGCCATATGATGGTACATTTTTAAAAGTAAGTACTTTTTTTCCACATTAATTAAAAATGCATTTTAATCCACTTATATAATAGAAAATAGTAGTGTTGATGTACATGTTACTTATGTTGAAATTATGTGCACAAGTATTTCAGTGCACTACATTTTCAGTTTATGCAAAACTACATGTATCAAACATTTTGGTTGAAAAATAAAACTCACATATGTTTGCCTCTCCAATTGTATAGGTTTTGCCAGAGCCTGTCTGTCCATAAGCAAAGACAGTGGCATTGAAACCCTGAAAGAAGGCCTCAATGAGGGGTTGGACACATCCAGCGTACACTTCCTCCTGAACAGCGCTTTCCTCAAAGACAAAATCAAAGTGGAAGTGGCGGTCATGGCCGAGAGTAACTCTCCTGTCTTCAGGGTGAGTGGTTATGCAGCTCTCATGGCTGTGTAAGACCTCTTTCGGGAGCAACGGTCGCACTCGCACTGCCACCTGCACAGCAGTGTCTTCTGCCTTAACCTGACTGGCCACTTTGGGAGACATGGCAAAGCCAGCTAGCACTCCCTAAAACTTCTGAAGACCTGTGGCATGTCTGCAGTTATTTCAAGATCACTGTTTGAAAAAAGCAGAAAGAAAGAAATTAGTAGTTTGAATAAGAAAAAATATCCTGATGATCATGAAAATGCTGAGAAAAAAACAAGATAAGATTTTTGAAGATAACAGAAATATAGCAGAAATTTTGCATCTGCTGAATATGAAATGAAAAGCAATATTATATTTTCATTATATATACAAAACACATTGTATCTTCTATATGTCAGGTTCTACACAGCCATATCAGAATATTATGATCACCCATGGTTTGTAATGAACTCAGACCGGGACGTATTGCATGCCACATGACAAGGTTTGCTGCATGTAGAAATTAGTGAGCACACCAGTCACTTGTTGGAGAGTGCAAAACTGTCATCATGGACAAAGGAGGTAATCACACTGATTTCCAAAAGGCATGGTAATAGGGTTGTGTAAAAGGTGGTAGCATCACAAAAACTGCGAACATTGTAGAATGTTATAGAGTCGCCGTAGTGAAAAAGGTGTACCATTAAGGGACTTTGATTGAGCACCTCACATTGTCATAACATGATGCCCCATGGGCCACTGATGCCAGAGGGGAACAAAAACAACAGTGGTACAGAGCACCTTTAAAAAGCTTATGATATTCGAAGCAGCTAGCTGTAGCCACAGTGTTAACTAGCTGCAGCACATTACATTGTAATAATGCTGCATAAAATGCTGATTTTGTGGTCAGCAAAGCAGCCCTCCAATAGGCTTTTCTCTTCACCTGTAAAAAGTACACCCTCTTTGAATTCTATGGTTTTATGTATTGAAACACAATAAAAATTATTTGGTCCTTCCAAGGTCTTAATCAGGCACATACACACTCAGGTGAACAACACATAACGTCATTTAACAAAAACTAGGCCAGAATGCAGAAGCAGTTTAGGGAAAAATTAAGTATACCCTTACTGCTCCATAGGAATTAAAAGGGTAAGTAGCAGTGAGGTGCTGCTAATCAAATACACTTAATGACATGGTCATCAGCACATATGACCACCTCCATAAAAGCAGAAGTTTTGGCAGTTTGCTGGTCTGGAGCATTGAGGTGTGTGTTAACACAATGCCAAGGAGGAAAGGCAACAGCAATTATCTGAGAGAAACAATTTCTGCTGCCCATCATTCTGGGAGTTATAAGGCCATTTCCAAACAATATGAAGTCCATCATTCTACAATGAGAAAGGTTATCCACAAGTGGAAGATATTTAAGTCAGTCGCCACTTCCCAGAAGTGGACATCCCAGCAAATTAACCCCAAGGTCAGTCTGTGCAATGCTCAGAGGAACTGTAAAAAACCAAGAGCTACATACTGAAATCATATAGAAAACAATTATTTCAAGTTATTGTTGCTAAATGTGGTTTTACAAGCTAATGATTATTAGGGTGTACTTCATTTTTCCAAAATTGCTTCTGCATCCAGGACTAGTTTTTATTAAATAAATAATGACAGGTGGAATCTGTTCTGTGTTGTTCATCTGAAGTTGTATTTACCTAATTGTAAGATTTCTATGGACCAGGTGTTTTTTTATTGTATCCTGATGCATAAAACCATAGAATAAAAAAATCTTATTTTTTAAGATGAGTGTATCTACATAACTATGCTAGATTTGTTTGTACCAAAATAACATAGCAACTCCTACTTTTCTCTCTCACGTTAATAACAACCCATTTATATAATCATCAGACATGTTATTCTTTTTCTGTTGTATTACTATTAGAGCTTTTTGTTCATTTTGAAAGCAGCCCAAAAACCCTGCATCTCATTACTTCTGAAGTAGAAAAAACACAAACCTGGCAACCCTGAACAAATATGACTTTTTATGTTGTTGGAGACAACATGCATAAACATATCAATGTGTGTATGCATGCCTTTTCAGAGATAGATTTGTTCACATTACAGATATGTGCTTATGAATGTGACTGATGAAGACAGTTAATTCTGATATGAGCAAAAATATAAAGTGAACGTATCCTTCAGCAAAGTTTGTTTTTACTGCTGTATTTGTGGCATTGTAAGGAGTGGAATTTGATGAAGGAATTAATATTTGTAATATTAATTAATATATAAACTCCATTTGTTTTGAAAACGTTATCAACCTATGGTTTAACCTCCTCATTCCAAACCTCTAGCATACCAGAAATTGTTTTATAGTAGAGTTTTACAACTCTACAGCAAGATTTACATTGTCATACATTTATTCTTTCATTCACAACTCAGGCTTTTCAGAAATGACTTACCTAAAGTATTTAGAGCAAAGATTTTAGTAAGGATGGTCAATTCCAATAATTGTCCTTTTGATCTTATACTGAGTAATTCCAATACTAACATATTGAAACCAGTGCAAATACTGATCAAAATGTGCAGTTTACTATGAGAATCCAATTGTAGACATCATACCTATTTGGTTAACAGAAACCTGTCATTAATAATATTACTGAGATACTGAACAGTCTGTTTTGTTGCAGAATCCAACATAAAAAGCATATCTAAATGTATAAAATTATTTATTTCAAATGTTTTTAAAATGAAACTGTGATCAGGGTTGAGGTTCTTTTGTTTGTTCAAATCAGAAAACATCAGACAGAAGCAAAAATAAAGAGCAGCCAGTAGTAGAGCTGATGTGGGGTCTAAAGGGTCAGACATCTTTATGTAAGGATTTTTAAAAAAGCATCGGCATTAAATTATGTGTATTGCAGTATCGACCCGCCCATCTCCAATGTTCAGCTCACTGTCAGAATTAATGTATTTAAAGTTTATATAAAAGAAATACTTTACATTTGTTAGATTTCAGTCTTTATGTTTGGTTTTAAGTATGGCCCAGGAGAGTAAATGTCCACAGAAATAATATATAATAAAGGTAAATGGTAATTATAAATATGTTCATTTTATTTAAATTGTGCAGATTTCATGCTCTTAACTTCAAATGTTAAGTTCTGGACACTGGAAAACTCCGTCCCAAAGCAAATGTATTATTTTAATGCCATTTAAAAATCTGACATGAACATGCTTTATTACAAAACAGTTTTTAAAGCGTCCAGTCTTAGGAGTTAGAATAAAAAACAGCGTTTGTAAGCTTTGATGCTAGCTAAGTCGGCTAGCAAAGCTAACCTTACAGAACGAAAATTTTAAAGGATTTTTAACATTTACAGTTACCATAACAAAAATAAGACCTTTCTATAAACTTCACGACCAACTCTCATCGTACAAACAAGTGTAAACGGAGTCGACAAAAAAACAGAAACAGCAACGTTTCATTTTCTCACTTAACGTTTAGAAACTTTCCAACTTACTGTTGTTCCCGACTCCATCTTTTACTTCCCACCTGCATTCCGGTAAGTCCCGCCTCCTGTCCAGTGATTGGCGAATTTTATTTGAGTATAAGCTACTTACCCAATCCCAGCGTTCGAGCGGAACTGTTAATAGCCAATGGCAGCGCAGTTGAGACGGGACTTATCATAAATCGGGTGGTAAAAAAATAATAACGGACACAATTCCTGAGATTTTCGCCCAGCCGACGTGACGTCATGTGGTCGTCTTCCTAAACGCCTGTGTTAAATAGACTTAAAACACTTACCCGTCAATAAACTGAAATTCAAGCTATCCATACAAAGTACTTAAGATGTCATATTTTTCCTAAATATAAAGACGTGCATTAAAACTGTAAATGAAATATACCCTTCAAATGAATTTATCAGGACCAGATTTAAAAGGCAGAAAAGTGTTTATGTGACATAAACTTAGAAACAACAGAACAGCTGTTTTATTCTGGTAAAGATAACCAAAGCTTGTGCAAATCATTAACTCCCAATCCATACATATTGATTTATTCTCATATAAAAACATCAAATTAGGAGTCATTTTAGAGGACATGAATATTGAGTTTATAATCAAAGTCATCGTTATTGTAAGAAAATACTGTATACATAAATGTCACTTTGCCAAATCTCCCTCGGGGTCTGCAGTAAAATTGTATTTTTATGAAGAAATGCATGAATATTAAACTGCCCAAAAGGTGTGAAACTGTGCTGGACAAGAATTTCTATCTGTATTGTCTAAAGGTGTCTTCTTTTTCATTGTGTATATTTAACCCACATCCCAAATAAAGAAATGTGAAATAAATGTAAATTATTTAGTAATTTATTGCAAACATTTAAAGATTGCAGATGTCAGTGGCACATTTTCTGTCATTTAATTACTGTAATATCTGTTTATTTATTGTACAGAAAATTCACAATAATTTTTGAGCATGTGTTGTTTGTTTTCATAAAGTTATCTCCTACCAGTTCAGCTACTTTTGCTATTAGGAAAATGTAATTATATATGCTTTTTATTGTTTTGCATAACATAAATGAAAAAATAAAAAAGTTTATTTAATTTAAAAATAATAAAAATGTTTGTCAATGTGTTTTGCACACAACAGAATTTCACCTCGACATGTAACCCATCTGTGCAGTGAAACACACACACTAGTGAACACACTAGACTGTGAGAATATGTGCCCAAAGCAGTGGGCAGGCAGTCCTATCCATAGAACCAGGGGAGCAGTTGGGGGTTAGGTGCCTTGCTCAAGGGCACTTCAGTCATGACCTGCCCTGGGATCACACTGTCGACCTAAACTAAACTATCTAAAACATATTCTAAACTCTACAATACTGTGGTGCTTACCATGGTTGTATGATGGTATTATCTTGGTAAAACCATAATGGGTTTTTGGACACTACCATGATGGTAGTACCACAGTGCTACAATGGTAATTCTACAGTAATAAAACTAGTTTTACCATCATTATACTATTAGTAATATTATTACGTGGCAGTTATGAACATTAATGCACCTCAATGGTTGCCAGTTCAGTCCAAGATCTGACTGAAACGCCCTTGAGTAAGTCACTTAACCACCATATGCCCCCTGGGTACCATAGATAGGACTGCCCAATGTTCTGGGCAAGTGTGCTCACTGCCCTCTGAGTGTGTGTTCACTAGTGTGTATGTTTCTCTTCATAGTTGTGTTAAATGCACAGGACAAATTTATCAATGCCTTACTTTCATTTGACTATGTTAAATCTGTGCATTACTGTAGTATTACCACATAGTATTTACAGTTTAATTATACATACGTGTGTGTGTGCATATATATATATATATATATATACACACACACACACACACACACACACACACATACATATATATACAGTTGAAACCAGAAGTTTACATACACTATATAAAACTCTTCATGTTTTAGGTCAATCAGGATTACCAAAATTATTTCTATGTGCTAACTGCCAGAAAAATGAAAGAGAATTTTTTAAGGCAATTGTTTATTATTTTCCTCAAGGTCAAAAGTTTAAATACACTAAGATTACTATGTCTTTAAACAATTTGGGACAGCCCAAATGATGATGTCATGTCTCTGGAAGCTTCTGATAGGTTTATTGGCAACATCTGAGTTAATTGGAGACACACCTGTGGATGTATTTTAAGGCACACCTGAAACACACTGCTTCTTTGTATAACATCATGGGAAAGCCAAAAGCAATCTGCCAAGATATCAAGAAGAGAATTGTGGACTTCCACAAGTCTGGTTCATCCTTGGGTACAATTTCCAGATGCCTGAAGGTGCCTCGTTCATCTGTACAAACAATTATACGCAAGTACAAACAAGATGGGAATGTCCAGCCATCATACTGCTCAGGAAGCGGAGACGGGTTCTGTGTCCCAGAGATGAATGTGCTTTGGTCCAAAATGTGCACATCAACCCAAGAACAAAAGACCTTGTGAAGATGCTGGCTGAAGCTGGTAAGAGTGTGTAATATCTACAGTGAAACGAGTACTGTACCGACATGGGCTGAAAGGCCATTCTGCCAGCAAGAAGCCATTACTCCAAAAGAAACATTAAAAAGCCAGATTAATGTTTGCAAATGCACACAGGGACAAAGACCTTAATTTTTGGAGACATGTCCTGTGGTCTGACGAAACTAAACTTGAACTGTTTGGCCATAATGATCGTTATGTTTGGAGAAAAAAGGGGGAAGCTTGCAAGCCTGAGAACACCATCCCAAATGTGAAACATGGGGGTAGCAGCATCATGTTGTGGGGTTGTTTTGCTGCAGGAGGGACTGGTTCACTTCACAAAATCGATTGCATCATGAGGAAAGAACAATATGTGGGAATACTGAAGCAACATCTCAAGTCATAAGCCAGGAAGTTAAAGCTTGGGCGCAAATGGGTCTTCCAAATGAACAATGACCCGAAGCATACTGCCAAACTGGTTACAAATTGGCTTAAGGATAACAAAGTCAATGTTTTGGAGTGGCCATCAAAAAGCCCTGCTCTCAGTCCTGTAGAAAATTTATGGGCAAAGTTGAAAAGGCAGGTGCGAGCAAGGCGGCTTACAAACATGGCTCAGTTACACCAGTTCTGTTAGGAGGAATGGGCCAAAATTCCTGCAAACTATTGTGAGAAGCTTGTGGAATGATATCCTAAATGTTTGACCCAAGTCATACAGTTTAAGGGCAACAGTACCAAATACTAATGAAATGTATTTAAACTTTTGACCTTGAGGAAAGTAATAAAAATTGCCTTAAAAAAATTCTCTCTTTCATTATTCTGGCAGTTAGCACAGAGAAATAATTTTGGCAATCCTGATTGACCTAAAACAGGAATTTTATTCTGATTTCATGTGAGACAGTGAGAAAAAAAATATAGTGTATGTAAACCTCTGGTTTCAACTGTACACACACACACACATATATATATATATATATATGTGTGTGTGTGTGTGTGTGTGTGTGTGTGTGTGTGTATGTATGTTTGTGTCTGTGTGTGTGTGTGTGTATTTTTTTCTTTTCAACAAGACACTGTTTGAAATTCAACCCTGTATGTGCACTAAAATGAATGGACCTCAGTCTTAATAAATAATGAATGTAACCATGAAGCACACAGTTGTCTGTATGTACATCTTGCTCAAAGCCAAGGCTTGCTATACATGATCTCACTGCAGCTTCATCTTTGATAGAATCTGAGACAGAACCATGCCAAAACTCTCAGCTTTAGTTACTCAAAAGCCTATGATTAAAGCTTAATCAGAGAACTGGGTGATCGAGGCTGCACCCCTGGAGCAATGTGGACTTAAAAGCCTTGAGGGCATGAAGGTATGCCTTAGAACCTGCAAGCACATTTTAAAGTTTAACATTTCTCACTGAGTTTCTACACCAGACAGGTGTGATGATTTGTGAAAATGATAGCCAAAAAAAAAAAGAATGGGCAATATTTGGAAAAGAGGACAATACAATAGTCTTATCTGGTCCGTTTCCATTGATGGATGGAGATGATTGTGGCTCAGAAATTACAGCACATACAGTCCCAAATTTTAAAAATATAATATTGTGAAAAAAAATCAATAGTAGTTCAAAAAAGTGAATGGTCATATTCTATATTCGTTTAGACTACACGTAAAGTCACGTTTCAAGACATTTTATGTTTTGATCTTGATCAGTGTGGCTTATAGCTCACGCAAATCCAGAATCCCAAATGATTACAATATTTCATTTGGAGTTTGAGTAAATTGAGTTAACAGTATCAGCATTAAAAGAAAACAGCTTGAAATGTCACTTTATGTGTAATAAATATAAACATATATAACAGTTGACTTTTTGAATTAAATTATGAATACAAATGAACTTTCTCACAATATTCTAATTAATGGAAAGGAAAAACATAAAAATGACCCGTCTAAAGGACACACTGGAATGTGTAAGGCTTTTCTTGCTAGCTATACAGCCAAATCTGCTTACTTTGAACTGATCTCATAGAAAACAAAACCTCACATGTATCATCTTTTAGACTGTAGCCTTCTGACATCATCAAGTGTAAACAGTAAGGATTCTCAAGTTTTCCCAAGGCCACTGTCTTGTCTTTGTACACCACATCACTCTTAGTGGTAGCCATGGCTACATGTCACATGGAAATAAGCTATATTACCTCTTTTCCTTTCCTCGCCATCACAGTCTCTAAATTGCCGTAAGAAAATGAACTGTGTTTATAACAACACTATGCCATTTAATTTCAACAGCCAGTCTTAGTAATATGGGTGCGCACCCATATTACACCTATCCATCCTGTCCTGCATGTTCACAGCCTTAAAACAGAGATTTATTCCTTTTAATATATGGCATGTTTTTTAATTTGTAAGAAAAGGCTGACAAATGTGATTTAATGCTGTTATGAGAGGAACTGTTCATTATTTGTGTGCTCAAGAATGAAACAAAAACATTAATTCATTGCTTTTATTTCACAGTTTGGTTAAAGTAACATGGCAGTGCATAAACAATGAAAATAATATTTGAGAAAATAATTTGCATTCATTATAATAGTAAAAAAATTGATCATTGTGTATATATTTTATAGCAGCACAACACAATACAACTCTTACAAGTTTTCCTTTTCAGTTAGCTAATTCAATCGCTTCTTCTTAACTGGTGTCAATATAACAAAATATATCATCACTGTCAATAAACATATAACATATCCCTGAAGTGATGTAAAAGACACTCTTTGTAGGTTCATGTTATGTTTTATCATGTAATGGTCATTCTGGTATCTGCTGGTCCACCTGCAATGAACATTTTCATGCAGCATGAACTTGTACGACTTATGTTTGTAAATAGCATTTAATATGATAGTGACAATATCATGATATACCAGTAAATGCGTGTACTGATGTAAGTGTCCTGGTCACTGAGGTAGACTATGACTTGTTGTCACATTTGATGATTTTCAACAACAAAATCACTAGTCTTCCACAGTGTCCAGAACTAAAGCAGAATCCTCGAGTATACATATGCCTGGCATATGTGCCAGGCACCTTTATCCACAATGTCCATTGTCTATTGCTTTTTCATACAGTGTAATAAGAGCAGGTGCATCATTCGGGCATGAGTGTGAAACAGCATTGATTTTCTGAATGTTAGAATTGATTATAAACCATTTAATTTCAACAATAATATTCATGAAAGCATCTCTTGCCTATTTTCATACAACAATATGTATGTACGGTACCAGTCAAAAGTTTGGACACCACCTGGACACACTTTGGTTTTCATGATTTAAAAATGTTCTGGGGTGTGTTTCCCAAAAGCGACTGAACTTAGCGATTTTCTAACAACTTTAAGAACGACGTAACTTTAAGAACGCAATTTTTCAGACGGTTTCCCAAAAGCCTTTTTATCTTCCAAACTTATGAACGAGTCCCTAAGTAGCACTTAGTTGACTCCGCCCTCGTGTCTGCGTCAAATAGGCTTGGCCAGTCAAAAACTGAACCACCGATTTACATACATTTCTTCATTAAGCCACAAACGTATTGTTATGTAAACAATAATTATAAAACCAAACATCAAAAAAGTATTTACACTACATACATGCAAAATAAAAACATTTCACTTGCATTTGCTGTCCATCACATGCCAAGCCTACCTATAAACAGGCAATGGACAAATTACGTGTCCATGATTAATCAGTGAATTTGATTGGTTAAGAGTTGACAAACTTAGTAGGCCAATTTGTAATCATTGCTTGGGACACAATATATTTATTTATAATATATAATTATATAATATATATAATTTACTACGACTGTTACACTGGAGAAAACCCCACTGCATTTGTGTAATTTATATGTGTATATCAATAAATAAAATATTGAACTGCACATGAACTTCAAGTTAAGAACAACGTGGCCAGTTACAAGAGGGTCAGACCACTTGTAGATTTATGAATAAGTTTAAGTACAACATGGGTTACGAAGGCTTTCGGGAAACACTCGTAAATTTAAGAATGTTCGTAAGTACGAGGTTACGAAGTACTTAGCGTTAAGAACGTTTTGGGAAACGCACCCCTGCATTGTAGATTAATACTAAAGTCATCTAAACTATGAGTAAACACATCTGAAATTATTTAGTAAACAAACAAGTAAACAAACCAGAATATGTTTATATTTGACATTCTTCACAGTAGGCACCTCTTGCTTAGATGCAGCTTTCTTGGCATTTTCGTATATCAAATCATATATTTGATTACTTGATTTCTTATGTGTTCCTTCATAGTCTGGATGACTTTAGTATTCATTTACAATGTACGGAACAAAAAAATTAAAAATAAAAACAAAGAATGAGAAGGTGTCCACACTTTTGACTGGTGCTGTATGTATGTATGTATGTATGTATGTATTTAGTTACAAGGGCCATCAAGTTGACTCAGCAACCACACTGCAATGTAAGTTCTCCAGAAAATCAAAATATCCTCCAGAATATTTCTTTGTTGGTGGATATGAAGGCTGTAAACAACACCACTATGGCATAAATCCCAGTGACATTAATGTATTTATTGTACATTTTGTAAATAATGTCTGAATTGCACTAAAATCACTGAACGGTATGGAATCGTGATGAATCATTTTCTAAAGAACTGCAACTGATGAATCACAGATTCATATTCTTTATGATGCACACTGAATGACAGGTTACTAGTAAAGCTACTGAATTTAAATGAATGAAAAACAATACCACTCTGTAACGCAAACACATTAGTTATACATTCATCACATATGCATCTACTGTGTTAGATCCAAATGTATATTTAGCTACACATCAGCTGCATTCTCTTGAAATGTTTCAACCTGAAGGTAAAAGACCTTTAGTGAGTGGCCTGAAAGATCCTGTTGTAATATAAGGTGACTTACACAGGCCTGGAAAAATGTCTTGAGTTAATAATGTCATGGCACTAGATCCACATGCCCTTTCCACGAACCATACAGTCCGCTCTGTTTTCCCTTTTATATTCAAGGGCCATTTCAGGAGCCCTTGTTTTTATGGCTACTGCAGGGCTTGCCCACTGACTGTCAGGCTCTCGTGTTGCTAAAGGCAATCAGTGCAGGAGTGCTGCTCTTATGAAATAGATTTATTGGTTTGGGCTGAGCATTTATAATTCCAGCAAGCGTGTAATTATGTCTGTGGCGCAGAGAACAACACTGGAGCACAAAACAATTCTGATCCAATTCAGTAGCGTGGATGTTTCCCTTCTGCTTACCTTTCTCAACCCTGCTAAGCATCCTTCCATCTGTTCATCCATTTGGTTATTCATGCGTGCATCATGTGTCCTTTCATCTGCCTGAAAACCATTTACCTGTAGAGCTTAAAGTCTGCAGAAAGCCAAAAACAAATGTGCCAGCTTAGGTTAGAACAACAATCAGGGGATTCAACAATAAGCTGCCATTATCTATCATATCAGTATATAATACAAACTAGTAATCACGTTTAACAGCATATTTATTAGAAATATATTTAATAGAAGTTGGAAAAGCAAACAACACTCTGCCACTGAGCCTGAGAACAAGACTGTGTATGTAATGACATTTGTCAAAGTAAGGCCACTTGAAATTTCCCTGGGCAGTAAGTCTTTTTAAATCATGGTATAGGCACGTATGAACTCAAACATTTGCCAAAAGAACTCTTGAGAGTTTCCAATCAAGGTCCTGGGGGAAAGAATGGCTGCCACGTTGAATAGTAATGCATTATTAAAAGCAGAGAAATTATATCCCCCAGATGCAATGAAAGCCTTACATTCTGTTCAGCTCCTGATGTGGCTCAGCGGGGAGAGATGGCCGAGAACAGCAGCGCTCGCTTCTGTCCTTCTGCCATCTGAATGGAAACTAATGATCACGATAAGTGCCTTCGCAATTTGGCAGACTTACGACTCATAAACCATAGGCAATCTTTCTTATGACTAGCCCAGATACAAGGCCAATGACAATGTGAGTAACACAAAATATTGCTCTGTGAAGAAAAAAAAATGAAATTGAACTGACCTATTTTAAGAAAAGGAAAAAAAAAACAACTTAGCAACAATGAATTTGTGATAGAAATGAAATCTGCTTCTGAATGAGGCACAAAAATGTGGATATTGAAGGTGTTTACTGATCCCAAAAGCACAGATGCTCTTTATTATATGACATTTCTCATATTTACTGCAATGGAACATATATATGTGTGTGTGCGTGTGCGTATATATATATATATATATATATATATATATATATATATATATATATATATATATATATATATATAGAGAGAGAGAGAGAGAGAGAGAGAGAGAGAGATTTGCCAGCAGACACTGAGAAAACACCCACATTGTATGATGCTGCAAGCTGACAAAGCCACCAGGAAACATGTAAACCGCAGGCACAAATATGACATCTAGGGCTGGCATGATGCCACTTTTTATTTTCCATTACCAGTATTGATACTGAGGACTTGAGTACAGAACCATTTTTTGCTTTTTCTTCAAAAACCGCTGAGCTTTAGCTATTTGTATCACTTAGAGTGCACAGAAATGTAACAGAATGGGTCAATTTAGCATGAATGAATTGATTGTAATGGTAGTATAACACATAAACACTAAAACAATATATTTTAATACACAATAAAAGCGGTCTTAGGGTTGTTACATGATTGGATAACATTTGTTCTTGTTATCCATCAATGTGTGATCCATCAATATCAGATCCAGTATTTTCTGCTACTGTGATACAATACTGATACTGGATTTCATATCAGTTGCAGACATGGCTCATAATAATGATCTATTGTTGATCTATAATGATCCATCTATCCATGTATGGATACTATAAAACTATAAACCATAATACAGTAAAAGTACTTTTAAAAATGACATGTTATGTCCTTGTCTTCATGCAAATGTGGTCAGAAATGTACAGTTTTTGCTACAATTTCCCATCAAAAACACTGATTGTGAGAAGAAACAGAGTAAGCAGCATATGGTTGCAAAAGATAACAGCACCATATCGCACACGCAAAATGAAGTCAAATTAATATTTTGCTGGGGGTGCGAAATAATGTAATAGCATTTACTTTGAAAAATGGTGCCTTTAAGGTGGAACACTCTCCTCCCCTTATGCTGTGATTTGATTACATTGCCTCATCAAACAGGCTTGTTACTGGGAGAGCGTGACAGAAATATTTTACACGGCTTTTTATTCAATCCTCCTTTCATTAATTTCCCCGTCCTAGTGCGCTGGGTTGAAATGGTTGGCAGAGGGAAAAGGGAATGGCGCCTCCCTCAATCTTTTTCTCTTCTCTCAATCTCTCTCTCTGTGTGTGTCTCTCTGTCTCCTCCCTGACTGCTCCCTCTCACACAGGAGGTAGATTAGGTTTAGACGAAACCAATCAGGCCAGACTACCTGCTGTATTCCTTTCAGCTGTACAGTAAGAAAAGGAGATGTACACAGACGTATCCTGTCATAATGTTTATTTTTTGTTCATTCAATGTATATTACTGCTAAAACAGACACACACACAACCACAAAGACTACACAAAAAAAAAAAAAAAAAAAAGTCAAATTTTGTTGTACAAGAACAATGACAATAAAGACATTCTATTCTACACAAAGTAGATAAGACATAAATCCCTCTGATGCACTGTAACAAACTAAAAAAAAAGACTACATGGATGTTAAAATATGAATGTTGAACATCATGTTTCTGTATGGACGTACTGTCTCACAATTATTCAAAACTGTTATTTGGATTAATTTTTTGGATCCCACACTACCATGCTAGCTTACAGTACAATCTGTTTACCAATTAGAACATCATTAAAAAAGAGAATCACATATCACTACTAATTTATCTTCAAAGCGTTTTGTCATTTCACTGTTGCTTTGGCTACAGAAAATTGAGGATTACTCACCGAATGGGCACTGAGCCCTCACCTCAAAAACGTTTATGTACATGAAACGGCATGATGTTCTTGAACGCTAATGTCAACAATCAGGGATGTATTAGAGATGTAAGATTTATTTACCTCCAGGTACGGTAGTAACAAACGAAAAACACACAAAATGTCCCAATTTTTGCATTCATTGTTAGCCTAATTTTAAATCAGTTAGTTTGAAGGTTTTGATAAAAACAATCACTCAACCAGGTTCCCAAAAGCTTCCATATTATTGTGAAAGAATTTCACGTGTATTTTTGGACGGACTATTCCTTTAAGTGGTATTTAATAAGTCAGAGTGAGGGGCCATGGTTCTAGTCAGGCTAACGAGGGTCCTGGCCTGTCACTCGTGGTGTCAGTTCATCTCCGAGTAGAGCAGGAGGGGAGCTGCCATGACATGCCTTCTGACGGAGACCCCTTGCTGGGTAACATGCCTCGACTGACCCTGGAATCAACCATCTGTGGCCACAGCTCTCCCATTTCTTCTCTAGTTTACATGAAATGTGAGTAAAACACTGAACACTGTTAACATTTCATTGCAGGCAAAAACTCTTCTGCGTTTTCTATATTATTTGACAATCCCAGCTGCCCTTTACATGATATGATATGAACATTTCATGCTGAATAGACAAATAAAAATGGTCCGACAGATTAAAAACTTGCTCTTGACTTGGGGATATAATTCTACAAAAAAAAAGAAAGAAAAAGAAAAAAAAACTTTACACTGTCTTCCTGTGGCCAGAATGGTTCTTTTAGGGAATCCAAAGTGTCATCTTTTATGGCATTGTTGCATTATTTTTAAGAGTGTGGGTATATGGATGTACACTTTGATCAAGACTGTGATTGGTCAGTTGCTCTTACTTGCTAAAAAGAGGCAAAGTTAGCATGGCTGCTACTTTCACATTCAAAACAATCACACATAAGCACTTCTGAGAAAGAATCAACTGGCAGCCTGGACATGCTTTCAGAAATACCCCCTTCCTCCAGACTCTGCTCTGTAAAGAGCCACTCTCCCGCCCCCTTTATCAAACCACATCAAAATGGTGTGTCCCCTCTGCCCCCCGAGACCTGCTCAGACCTCCACCGTGGACTGCAATAGTACATCAAATGTGTCCTTAAATGGAACCTCTTTTGCACACATTCTATCACGGTTTGATCTCCCTTTTTTCCCAACGCCCTGGTGCTTCAAAAGGAGCTAGACTACTCCTTCAAAAGCACATAGGCCTCTTCAAAGATGGCTGTAAAGCCGTGCTACCTTCCATGCCTAAACTCACATATCCACACATCAGACACAAAACGGTTTTGCCTAAAAGGTCCCTGTCTTGGACGTATGGCTCTAAAAATGGTTGAAATTGTTTACATTTTACTGAATAAACAATTATGAATTTGTAAATGATCAAAAGCTATGTATCACGTTTGAGCCTTTAATCAATTTCTGTAAATGCTCAATTCATAGACCCTCCCTGTTCCATCATCTATTGAAATGTAATGTCAAACAAAAAGGATTGTACCTCTTCAGGTGTCTGCTAGATGTTTTTCGTTTTAGAAACATAAACAATTTTACATGGACTTCCCATGCAATGGCAAAATGGTCGACTGCATGGTGAATGCACAAAAATGTGGAAGTAAATGCAAAATAATTTGCTCCATGTCATATTTTTAGGTTAAATTATGTACATTACATGTATTGGGCTTAAAGAATTATCTGCTGAAAGGTTTCTTCGCTGTGGCATTGATCCAAAAACCCTCCTGACAACTTTATTTTTATGGGTGCAGGCTATGTTTATGATGTGCTTACCACTGTTTCAACAGTGAAATCTATAAGTGGTGTGTGTTTGTGCTCATGACATGTACTAATCATTACAGTATACAAGCAAATGCCAAAAATACACTTAATGCTTGGGTGGCAGGTTGAGTTGAGTGTAGATCACATTATAAATGGAACATCAGTACACTCACAGTACATAAATAATGATTAGTCCTAAAGAAAGCCACATTCACAGTGACACATGAGTGATAATCTAACAGTGTATGTGGAATTTATGATGCCATAAAAACGAAGCAATTACTCAACAAAACAAAGTGCCTCGCAGACTGTTAACGCAATTTGTTCACGTAACCTTTCAAAATGAAAGGTTAGCAGCTGCACAATCAAAACATTTACCGCAAAAGCCCTAATTTACTGTTGATTTGGCTAGAATCAGAAATCACATTGACAATCACCACACATTTGGTAATTAACACTAACCTCAACCAGCACCCGAAAGGGCGAACGTTCACTTAGACGTTCAACAGCAACAAGGTGTCATCCATTATGGCAAACGTTTCAAATGAAATCTGAAAACACGCAGAGCCAGGCATTCAGTAACAGCGTATCCTTTAGTGAATTATTAAAAAGGGCACCGAGAGCTGCACAACATGTCTTTCCACTGGTACCTTTACCGTTTGAGTCCTTAAATCTGTAACTTTAAAACACATTCAGCATGTTGGTGCACACCAGAGGTCTTCAGGGCACAATTTAACTGAGGGCATGAGAAATCCCAAACCACGGGCACTGGTGAATGACGAGACAGGTGTTTACACACTGGTCAGACTGGTCGGATTAGAGGTTTAATGGGAGCTGTCCACTTTTCAGTGCTGAAACCTGTACTGAGGGCCTTCACTACAGTAAGGACACCCATGTACACCTGTCTCTAGAAACGACACCAGTGTCAACTCTGAAGGGAAATCAAACAGGTCATTCATTCTTTCAGGCTGTTACATTCTGCATATATTTATACTGCAAATCCTGAAAAGCTGTACGATTAAAGAAAAACAAAGCTTTAACTGCTTTAAGCTGTTGGGAAGATTTTAGATCTAATTCTCAATAAAATGATCAAAAAATGATCTTCTGGTAAGTGATCTATTTAATCACAGGTGGGCGAGTGCCAGAAAAACATAAAACAAAAAAGTGCCATGCTAACCAATAACATGGTAGATTGTAGTAGCACAGTGGTAATAGTACAGTAATGCCACTCTTTTACTGAAGTAACGCTACTAATAGTATTTATGATAAAACTACTTATATTAATGTACTGTGGTGCTTCCATATGGTACCTGATGGTTTTAGTCTGGTAATACAACCACAGTATATATCTGTAAAAGAAACAGACAAGCTATCATGACGGTAAAAGTGTATTTTAAAGGGAAATAACACAGAGAAAGGTTTTTATGAATGATAACTCAATTTAGGTGATAAAGGCTATTACAGATTCAAACAAAATGTCGTGTAAGGAAAAGCAGAGTCGCTGCAAAATCGCTAACAACCGAAACACAGCATCCAAACAGAAGCCCTGACACCTTAAAATAAAGAGTCTACCTGTTGCTTCGTGCAGTGAAATGCCTCAGAAACAGTCACATGTTACAGGAACAGCGAGAACATAAATGCGGATACAAACTGTGCAAACGCTGCCGGAGGGCGAGCTGCTCGACGCTCTCCGTCGACGGTTTTCGACGTTTGTTTTCCAGCGAAGTTGGAGCACATCTCAGCAGCCATCCTCTCCTCCTTCATTATGTGCTCTCACACAGCAGAACGTGCTGACGTGACTGGCGCTCGTGCGCTGTGTGCCCAGCTCGCGCTCTGGTACCAGTTGCATCTTCTGACTCCTCTCCAGCACCACGTGCCCTGAAACAGCTCCAGCTCGCCTTCTCTCGCGGCTTCTTAAAGGCGAGCTGGCCTGTCAGTTTCAGCAGCCATGACGTAACCGTCATAAAAAAAAATAAAAAAATAAAAAAAATACAACAAACCTTCAAAACAAGAGTCCCCGGGGAAACGTCTGAAAGCGTTTGTCCTAAGGGTCAAAACATGTTCCACCATCAGTAACCCCTAAAATACAGCAAGCTTCACTGACGTTTAAATGAAAGAAACTCATAAACTTTGTGAATATCTGAGTTTTCTCAATTTAGCAGTGCAAAAGATTGTGTTTAATCAGTGGACACAACTCATTTTTATTTTCACAGTGCACCATTATTATTATTATTATTATTATTATTATTATTATTATTATTATTATTATTATTAATTAATTAAAAAGCAGGATTTCCAAGTTAGCCAGATAGTTTAAGCCATACCTGAGGACTGACCAATAGGGACGTCCTGCTGCTCTTTTCTCATTGGACAGGTTCGATTTTGGGCTTGCGTTACCTGACTAAACTGAGAAAGCCTGCTTTGTGGAATACCCCCCTGTTCTTGTTGGTTGTTAGTTGTGGTTTGTTGGCCTGGTGCTTAAGGTCACCAGTTTGATCTTTTGGCAGGACACAAGTGAAGTGCCTTGAGCAAGGCATCTAACCGCCATCTGCTCCCTGGCAACATAGACAAAGCTGCCGAGGCTTCAGGTACATGTGCTCACTGCCTCTACGGTGTTCAGTAGTGTGTGTATGTGTGTGTTTCACTACACAGCTGGATTAAATGTTAGTATAGTACTAGTAGTAATAGTAAAAAAGTTGAAAAGACAATTTAGGTTTTTTTCTCTACTAGCAACCATAGTGGCAGGTCATTTTTGTTAAAAAAAAAAAAAAAAAAACAGGGTTCATGTTTAATTAACTGTGAGCCAAACAGTGTCAAATTTAGTATGTTAGAAGACTTTGATTCTGATTCTGTCAGTGCAGTAATGATTTGAAAAGCTGCAGTCATGCAGTTCCTTCTATAATACTTGTTAATTTGTAGAAAACTGAATCATAAAATGATTTGTTGCTTTGCATTTCTAATTAGAGCACTACACACACACACACACACACACACACACAGTTTTGACCATTGAAGAACAGGCCAAAGGAGGATAACAAAGTATACAGAGAAACAGATGAAGTGGGGCTGATTAAATATGTGTAGATACAAGGAAGTGGTTTTAATGTTATGGCTGATAATAATAATAATAATAATAATAATAATAATAATAATAATAATAATAATAATAATAATAAAGGAAGAAGAAGAAGAAAAAAATGAAGATGAAGAAAATAGTAAACAGGGTCCAGCCTGACCCAATGGCTTGGTAGAAGATGATGGAACAGTAAAAAAAAGCTTCACATTTATCACCATCATCGTTGTCGTCATCATCATCATTGGGGTCAGCTGTGGGCTTAGTATTTTTTTGGACCCCTGAACCAATAGTATATGAATGAAGTGCCTTTGAGCTAGGTTCCTAATGCCCAACTGCTCCCGGACACCATGGATTGGGCTGTCCACGGCACCGGACAAGTGTACTCAGTGCCCACTAATTTGTGTGTTCACTAGTGTGTGTGTAGGTGTGTCTTCATGTATGGGTTCAATGCAGAGGTCATCTGTGAGCAAGCCCATTGGTCAATGTGGCACTTTCACTTCACTTCTCTTTCACCTAAAATATAGAGATGTACACACAAGAACCAGACACTTGTCATAAATGTGCACTAAGCTCATTTTTCTAGGCTCAGCTTTTCAATCTGACAGTAAGTATTAATAGTGTCTGACTACAGGACAATAAATTTAATTTAGAGTGTACATGATCGTCTAAAGTTAGATTTACAGGCTTCACGTAGGCCTCAATAAGTTTAGTCCATCCAGCATATGTGAATTGTTGCCCTCTAGGGGACCCAAAATGCATTACACTAGTTTACAATGTATAGATTTTGGTCTAGTCTGATACTATTTTGAACTCACAAACACACAGAGAGAGAGAGAGAGAGAGAGAGACAGAGAGACAGAGACAGAGAGAGATACAGAGAGACAGAGACAGAGAGAGAGACAGAGACAGAGCAAGATACAGAGAGAAAGAGGGAGACAGAGACAGGGAGAGACACACACACACAGAGACAGAGAGAGAGAGACAGAGAGAGAGAAACAGAGAGAGACAGAGACAGAGAGAGATACAGAGAGACAGAGAGAGATACAGAGAGACAGAGAGACACACACAGAGACAGAGAGAGAGAGACACACAGAGAGAGAGAGAGAGAGAGAGAGAGAGAGAGAGAGAGAGAGAGAGAGAGAGAGAGAG